>VMDO01007849.1:0-88307 GCA_007922755.1 Pedetes capensis
CAGTTGGCAGATTTAACAAATATAAGAAATAGAGACCATCTGCCGGGAGCGCCACTCCATGCCTGTCATCCAGCGACTTGGGAGGCTGAATCAAGAGGATGGAAAGTTTGAGGCCAGAGGCAACCTGCAGAATTTAGAGACAACATGGTTTCAAAATTTTTAAAAATATATTTATTTTTTGCTGTACTGGGGGTTGAACCCAGGACTTCACGCTTGCATCCTTTGCAAGTGCTGGACCACTGAGCTGGACCCTCAGCCTTTTTTTTTTTTTTTTTTTTTGAGACAGGGTCTCCCTAAATTACACAGACTGCCTCTGGTCTCGAACTTGCAATCCTCCTGCCTCTGTCTCCTGAGACACTGGGATGATAGACAGGCACCACTGCACCCAGCTCCCATATTTTATTTTTAAAATCTAGACAAAGTCTCCCTAAATTACACAGGCTGTCTGTGGCCTTGAACCAGTGATCCTCCTGCCTCTGCATCCAGAGACGCTAAGATTACACTGCACCCAGCATAAAAAGTTTTTTAAAAAGGGGAGAGGACTGGGTGCTGGTGGTGTGTGGCTCAGCGGTAGAGCCCTTGCCTAGCATACCTCAGGCCCTGGGTTCAGCCCCTCAGTACTGCAAAAAACCAACCAACCAAACAAACAAAAACCAAAAACAATGGGCAGTCTAGTTAAATTTGAATTTCAGGTATAGAACAAGTCAATTTTTTAGTATAACTTTTGAAAACTATCATCCCAGTGACTTGGGAGGTGGAGGCAAAAGGATCATGAGTTTGATGCCAGAGGCAGCCTCCGTAAATCACTGAATCCCTGTTCAAGATAAAAAAAAAGGAGCTGGAGGTGCAGCTCAGTGGTAAAGTACTTGCAATGTATGTGCAAGGCCCTAGGTTCAACCCCCAAGGACCAGAGAAAAGAAAGAAAGAAAGAAAAGAAAAGAAAAGGGAAAAGAAAAGAAAAGAAGAGAAGGAAGGGAGAGAGAAGAATGAGAAGAGAAAATAAAAGAAAGGAAGGAAGGGAGGAGGGAAGGAAAGGAGGAAAAAAATATAGAGAGAGATACAAAGTTTCCATCAGTGTGAATACCTGCATTTCCGGCCACTGGGGCGGCTGAGACAGAAGCATCACCATTTCCAAGTCAGCCTGGGCAATTTATCAAGCTCTGCCTCAAAAAACCAACCAAACAAAATGATCTGCTGTGTATTTGGAAATCAAGCTCAACTGGGTGGTCTGTGTTTTATCTGGTAACCCCACTTGGGGGGAGGAGGACTCAGGGATCCCTGGGGATGGGAAAAGGATACAGATAGAGCGAACGCACCTTTTTCTTTTGCCCTGCTGGAATTCCAACCCAAGCTCTCTGCCCCTGCTAGCAGAAGGGTCTACTACTGAGCTACGTACCTAGCCGAAGCAAATGCGCTTTTCCCTCCAATATTGGGGTGTTGAACAGGGAGCTCTCCAACGCTAGGCAAGTGCTCTATCACCGAGCTGTACCCCTTGGCCTCATTTTTATTTTGAGTTAAGTTACGCAGGCTGCCTCTGGCCTCCAACTCGAGATCCTCCTGCCTCAGCCTCCGTAATCCCAGGGATGGCAGGCGCGCGCAGCGCCTAGCAAATGCACTTTGAACTGGGTGCTGACTTATTCCCATTTTACAGGTAGGTAACGTGAGGCCCGGGGTGGGGGTGGGGCTTCTGTGACCTGCCCATGCCATAAGTGGATGACTCTGGATTAGAACCCAGTGCACCAGCAGTCACAGCTGCCTCTCCTCTTCCACCAGGTGGGGCTGCGACACTATGGTCCGCCCTGGCTCCTGGTGGCCCAGGTGAGCAGGCCCCCCGCGCCCCCTGGGCTCGGTGCCATCCCGGTGCGCCCCTCCTCCGAGGCCTCTGGGGGCCTCCCCTCCCGGGCCTCGGCCCGGCCTCTCCCAGCTCCTGGCGGGCTGGGAGGCTCCGCCGTCTGCGCCCGCCGGCGGGGGGAGGGGCGGGTTATTTTTACCCTCCAGGCAGCCGGGGCGACAGGAAGTGAGCGCTCGGGCCGCCAGATGTGGGAGCCAGGCAGCTGGGAGCAGCCACAGCTGGACGGGCGGCCCGCGGGGGGCGGGGTGTGCGGGAGGAGGCGCCCAGGCCCCAGGTCTCCCCTTTGTTCCTCGCCGCCCCGGCCACCCCGCCAGGGTCCCCCCGCGCCCCTATGGTCCACGCGGCTCGGTGGCAAACTTGCAGTGCAATCTCGCATCTGCCTGCCGGTCCCCTGGGTGCTTGAGGGCTCTGGGGTCCCGGGCGGGGAGGGAGACCCTGCTCCTCGCCCCGGGGACCCCCATGTCCCTGCAGAGCCGGGGGTGGCAGGGGGAGCCGGCCCCGGTGGGCCCCGCCTGGCCCTGCCATTGTTTACCCGTCTGCCTCTCCTAGGAAACTTAACCCGCCCGCGGTAATTTTATTTGGGAACTTCGGCCAGTTGCTATAGCAACCACCAGTGACGTCAGAGGGGCTGGGGCCCGAAATCCCCGGGAAAGGGTGTATGGGGGGATGGGATGAGGAGGGGAGACCCCCAGAAGGGCTCCTCCTTAACCCTACAAATGCCGGCCCCCCACCCCCCCGGGGACGAGACTGCCAGATGTGACACTGGCGCACCCCCTCCCACCCCTCAACTGGCCAGATGCCAGGGCCGGGTGGCGGGCCAGGCCTTGATGTCATCCGGTGCTGGGCCGGTGGTGAGTCAGACCCGGAGTGGGGGCTGGGCCTCGCCTGAGGGGCTATTCCTGTGTGACCCACCCCATCGGTGTCCTTAAACAACTCTGTGAGCACCTCCGCCCCCTCCCCGGGGGACTGGATGCCCCTGGCCGGGGTGGGGGGCTCGAGGACAGGCTGACAGGTCATCTCTGCCCCTCTGACCCGTAGCCGGCGGTGCAGACTTTCCTGGGGCTCTGGACACCGGGCCGGGCGGTTGAATGGGAGAGTCAGATCTGCGCGTTTCCGGAGGTGGGGAGTGGCGGGTGCCCTGGGGAAGGGGCTATGTCACAGCGAGGCGGGATGCTCAGGCAGTCAACACAGCCGGTCGCCACGGCGACAGGAGGCAGGGGCCCCGGGCCGCCTGGAGCAACGCAGCCGCCAGCCCCGCGCCTGGCTGGGAGGAGCGGCCCTAACCACAGTGACGTGGGACTTCCTCGGCAGGGCCTGTTTGATGTCTGTGTGCCGCGTTGCCATGGGGCCTGGCAGGCGCCTTGCGTGTGTGCCCAGGATGACCCACGGGGCTCCCCACCAGGCTTGTCGGGCTCCCTTGACACAGCCCCCCACCTTGGGGCCACGTGCACTTCTGGTCTACCTACAGGTATACACTGAACCACCTTCTGCGTTGGGCTGGGACACGACGCATCTTCATCTCAAAGTCTAACAATTTGTTACCTACACATTTGAATCCCCATTTTACAGATAAAGAAACTGAAAGTGTGATCATGTGGCCAAGGACATCCAGCTAGGAAGTTGGGGAGCAAAGACTCGAAACTTTGTTCTTTCACTCCACACTTCTCCTGACCTGCATCAACATGGCCTCCTTGCTGCTTCTCAAACTCTCCAGGGACATTTTGTGCCTCAGGGCCTTTGCACTGCCTGTTCCCTTCACCGGGTTCTCTCTTCTCCGAGATTTCTTCATGGCTCCTCTCTCAGCTCCTGAAGTCTTGGTTCAAAGGTCATCTCCTGCTCAGGGATGCCTTTGCTGACCCAGCCCCCAACTCCTGCCCCCTTCTCTTCCTAGCCCATATCACCTAACCCATTATATATTTTTATACCTATCTATCTGCTTATTTATTACATGTTTCCTGCATAGATAGAGGTCAGCTCCATGAGGGTAGAGATTCTTTACCCTTGTCCTGTCCTTTGCTGTGACCTCAGAGCCCAGAACAGCACCTGGCATACAGCAGACAGTGAATGTAGAATGAATGAACGTGTGTGCGTGTGCGCATGCCCCGTACCACTTAACTACCTGACTTGGGCTCACCCTGTCCCTGTCCTGTACCCACTCCCTGTACATGACATAAAAAATCTGTGAGCTCTGATGCTACTGGCTGCTGTTGCTAGGTCAATCAGCTATCTGAGGACGGGGCTGGGGGCAGGCAGCAAATTCAGGGGACCTGGATGGAGGGATGGAGGCTGGGGGTGGGGTCCCTCCAAGCTTGGGCTGGGGGATGCTGCGGGAGCTGAGGTGGCCTGAGCCGCATCCATGGGAGTGGCTGGGATGGAATCAGTGGCCCTGGTGAGTAGATGTCCCCAGAGGCCAGCATGGAGGAGACAGTCTCCTGAAATTCACGCCCCATGGTGGTGATGGCGTGGGGGGTGCTTGCAGAGGGGAGCTTTTTGGAGGAGAGTGGAGGGTGTGTCCCCGATGGGCACCCCGTCGGTCCTACATGATCGGCCTATCATTTTCTGCTTCTGGAATGGCAAGTGGGCGGCCTCCCGCGTATGGTCCGCAGGGAGACCCCAGGCCCACCCTGGGCGCTCCATGCTCTCCCGGAACCACTCAGAAGGCGTGTGGCAAGGGCTCCCTCGTTCCATGCTCCACCCCGAGTTGGGGAATTCTGTGCCACCCCAAATCCTTCCCTGGGGCCCCATGAGCGGGCGGTTCTGCCCCCTCCTGCCCCAACCTGCCGGATCCTGCAGCCCGGGCCAGCCTGCCCCTTGGGCCCCACGTGGAAGAAAAGCCCAGGGAGCCCCCGCGGCTGGGCCCCATGGGTTGGCAAGGAGATGTGGCTTCCGGCCCCCCTCACCCCTCCGACCCCACCAAGACCTGAAACGGGAGACCGCACTGACAAAATGGGGGACCCTGGAGGAATTCTGGGAGGGGAGGTGACACAGAGGCGCCCAACCGGTCCCACCAGTCTGCCGCCCGCCCCGGCCTGCTGCTGGGCAGCCCCCTCCCCAGAATTATTCAAAAGGAGGAATTGTCCCCTTGCCACCCAGGAGGTGGCAGCCGCAGTGACTGACACTCCTTGGGGACGGGTGGAGGTGAGCGGGAAAACCGAGCAGGCCCACCCGGTTCTGGGAAGGGTCCCCCAGGCGTGGCCCCCCCCCCGTGGTGGCATGATGTCGGGGGTGGCCGGGGTCTATCAGCCTTTGTCCCGTCTGCAAAGGGCAGAGGGGCAGCCTAGCGCGCCCAAGGAGGCCGGCCTGGCCACCAAAGTCACCCTGGCTGCCCCTCCTCTGCAGGGTTTTGTTCCCGGCCCCCCACCTGGGCACCGGGCCAGGCCCCGAGGCTGGGCTCCGTCCTGGGGAACAATGCCGCCGTATTCCTCCCGAGGGACGGGAGGCCGGAGGATGACGAGGGAGAGACAGGAACCCGGGAGAGAGGGAGGATGGGGGGCCCTCTTTCCCAGGGAGGCTCCGGGAGCTGGGGGGTTTCCCAGGGGCCCTGGGTGGGTGGAGGGAGGGTGCCAGGGAGCCTGGGAAGGAGAGGGGCCGACATCCCGGGCTCAGCGGGCCTGGAGTCGGGAAGCCTTTTTTATGGCAGCAAGAAAGGGTTGGGTGGGATAAAAGGAGGGACTTCCCCAGGCAGGAGAAGGTACTGTGGAAGTTGGGGAGTCTTGTTTGGCTGGATCCTAGAGTCCCCAGCCCCGTGCTGCTTTGGGAAGTGGAGAGGGAAAACTTGGGCCTGAGCTGGGGACCGGACGGAGTTGGGGGACAGGAGGGAGAAAGTGGGGGCGGGCCGCCTCCGGGGACCCAGGACGACGGCGCCCGTCCCGCCCCGCCCCGCGCCCGCCCCCTGCCCGGCCCGGGGAGGGAGGAGGCGGGGAAGGTTTTAAAAGCGAACGGGCCGGCGGCGGGCGGCCAGTGAGTGGGGCGGAGCGCGGCCTGCGGCGCCCTCGGCCGCGCCTGCTCCAGTCGCCTGCCGGCGCCTCCCGCCCGGGGCGGCGGTCGGAGTCCCAAGTGCCTGGCTCCGCTCCGCCCGAGGGTGAGTCGGGGACCCGGGATCCGGGGAGGGAAGGCGGGGCGCGGCGGCGGCGGAGGCAACTTTTCCGCGCCGGACTCGTGCGCGGAGTGGGGGTGTGCCCGGCGGGGTCCCTGGTTCCTGGAGAGAGGGGAGAGGGCGCCCTGCCGCGCCGCCGGGGAAGCGGGGACAACTGTATCTGGCGGTGGTCACGGAAGAGTCCCGGGGCGCCCCCTACGGATTGGGGGAAGGGCGGCCCAGCCTGGATTCCCTCCCCAGGGGCCTGCTGCGCCCCTTTCTCCATGGCCGCCAGGGAACACGGGAGAACATGGTGAGGAGGATAGGCCCAGACGCGACCCGAGCAGGGCCGGGTGGGCAGGGAGTTGGCGGTGGGGCCTGGAGGGGCTATGCCGGCCTTGAACTTGAACTTGAACTTGGGGAGCGGAAGGTGGCTCTGCGCACGCTCCTACCATGGAGTTTGGGACTGCTCGATCTTGGACTGGTGGTGTGCGGAAGGGACTCCCAGAGTCCTCTGGATGAGCGAGGGCCTGAGGTTCAAGTTCAAGTTCTTCGCATGTAACTGGGAGAGTGGAGCCAAGGCCTCTTACTGGGGAGGGCCTGGTGGGGGCCGGGAGGCTGCCGCCGGGGCTTGGGGGACCTCTCCTGCCTCTGTCCAGTTCTGGCCCTAGCCAGGAGGACTCAGATAAGGTCGTATAGGGAAGGGGGCCAGGTTTGGGAGATTGCTGGGAGGGCGGCTGACTCCCCAGCCCTGTGCAGCGTGGGGTCCCTTTGCCCTTGGGGCGCAGGAGAGGTTGAAAGGGCCCAAACTGAACCCCGATGTCTCCATCCTAGCCCCAGGCGGACCTCTGATTCCAAGACTAGATTTGATCAGATTTGATCGCAGTGAAAGCCCCCAAGTCCCGGTGACCTTGCTGCCCAGCCCAGCCCACCAGCCCAGCCCAGCGGGTGGCCCTCTCAATGCCTTGGAAGTGCCCTTGGCTTTCCCTGTGACCTCCTCTCTCCCCCGGCCCCCAGCAGCAGCACACCTGCGTCAGGGTGCTGTGTGAAGGGGAGGCTGGGGGCCCGGGGACCCCTGGCATGAGGACTGTCCTCTGGCAGGCCTGTCCTTGCCAGCCAGAGCTGGAAGACGGCACCCGACAGGTGCCCCGGCTTAGAGGCGAGGTGATGTGAGCCACACCCTGTCCGCTCGCCCACGCGCCCTGCCCGGGCCAGCCTGGGCATATGCGTTCACACGCCGCCGGCCTGGGAAGGCACGGGCCCTGGGGCCTGGTGCCAGCTCTGTCCTGGCGTTGAGAAGGGACGCCCATGGTCTTCTGCCCTTGCGTGATGTCCGCCTAGAACACCCTTAAGACCCCGGCTGGCAGGCTTTTGCTCGTGGGCCTTGAAGGAGGCCCTAAAATAGCCGTCGGCCTGGCCCCGGGCTGGCACGAGGAACACGTGCGTGACAGGGCGTGTCTGGGGGGTCGGGCCTGTCTGTGCTGGCCCAGCCTCTGTGCCGCCACAGATTCTTCCTTGCTGGAGAGACAGCGGTGGCGGCGGATGCTTGAGGGGGGCCGAGCAAGGACCCCCATGCCATGCCCACCCTCAGCCTGATGACAAGTGGGGGCTAGATGTTCTCTGCAGGCCACGGCTATGGACAGCCTCCGATCCATCTGTGTGCCCCCTATGGGGACACTAGGGTGACCTGCTCTGCATGCGCCCAGGTGGTGCGCCTATACATCTTAAAACATTTTTCAGAATATGCCCTTGATCTTAGGGTCTTGCATAGGGCAGCCCATCCACAGAAAATAATGCCGCTGAGGACCCTACTGTTGTTTGGTGTCATTCAGTCATGTCTGACTCCTAGCGACCCTCATAGGGTTTCCAGTTGCTGATGGTTTTTCAGGATTGGTTCAGGAGTGGGTTGCCAGGTCCTTCTCACGTTTTTGAGGTGCTGGAGATCGAACTCAAGTCCCCAGAGTGCGGAGCAGCCCTCCACCCACTGAGCTAAACCCCAGCCCACTGAGGGCCCTATGTGGTCTTAAGAAAACTTGCTTCAACCCCTCCCTTGGGACTTTGGATGTTCTTTATGCCTGGTCAGTCTGTCTTTTCTTTACAGATCAGACTTTCTATGGGTTAGTTTTCCCATCTGCAGATGGGGAGCATCTGGAGATGGAGGGGAGCCAGTGTGTGTCTCCCGCCCTGCCCCAGACCCTCGACTTCAGATCCCTTTGGAGCGCTGTGGTCCCTTTCTGTGTTGCTGTTGGGGGTCCTGGGTGGGCACAGAGGTGTGTTTTGGGATGGCCCGCCTCGCAGGCCAGTCACCCTGGAAAGTTGTGCAGTGCGGAGGGCAGTGGGCGTGGGTGTGAGAGAACCCTTGGGCAGGGAAGGACGCCGCCATGCTGGGCAAGGCTGAGTCACAATCCATGGGCGCCTTGCCCCGGGGCACTGGCGCTGGCGCCTCCCTGGGTGTGGCCCTGAGCAGAGCTGGGCTGTGTGGTCTGGGATTCGGGGCGTCGGTGATGAGGACTCAGAGCAATGACTGAGATGTCGCCCCTCGATGTCCCCGACTTTGGTTTCCAGCATCATCACAGAGGGCCGAGGTCCCTCACACTCCGGGAACGCTTTGGGGAGCTCAGGCACCCTGCGTCTTGGGCCTGGGAATTGTTGAGGGGGTCAAGAGAAGGGGACAGAGCCCCTCAGATGTCGGCAGCTGCCTTGGAGGCCTGTGGTCCCCTGCATCAAGGCCTGGGGCTTGGAAATGAACCTGTGAGAGCAGGCGGCGGTGGACATGGTGCTGGGGTGTCCCGGCCCGTGGAGTCTCCAGCGGGGCTGTCGGGCCCCTGTTGGCTCGGGAGGGATTCCAGTGGACTGGAGGGCTGGAGCGTGCGTGGCTGCGCCCCGTGGGGGCGGGGCCGTGCCTTTCGTGTTCCCCTATTTATAACAAATGATTCAATCCTCACTCACCCCTTCCTGAGCCTCCCCCCACTCCGACCCTGGGTGGGCGACGGGCCCCACCCTCTGGCTTGCGCCTTGGTTTCCCCTCCCCAGGTGCCAGCCTCGGGGGCCAGTTGTTATTGTCACTGCTTGGGGATCCGAGCGGAGGGTGGGGGGCTGGCGGTCAGGCGGCGCTTGGCCGGGCAGCCCAGGTTGGCGGCTGGCTCCGGGCCCGGCGCACGGAGCTTCTGTTAAGAGTCTAGCCCATTAGGCAAAGCGCTAGTGACAGGCGGGGAGGGCGGCGGCGCCGGCGGCGGGCAGGGCGGGGCCTGCGGCCCTTGGTATTTTCCGATCCCAGCTGCTCTCTGGGAGCTGGAAAGTATTTGGGGATCAGGCTGGGGGCTGCGGCGGTGGTGGCAGCGCCCCCGGCGGAAAGCGGCCCTTGATTCATTCTGGAAGCATGGGGCTGGGTGCCACCCACGGCCCTGTGCGTGTGTCTGTGTGTCTGTGCATCTATGCGTGTGTCTGGCGGGCACACACACGCCGTCTTTGCAGAAAGGCGTTGGTGCACACATTGGCTGGTGGGGTGGGTGTCTTGGTACAGCCCCGCCACTTCTCTGCGCCCCAGCCCAGGGTCCACCCTGTGCCCAGTGCCTCTAGCTGGCCAGGAGTTTGGCCCCCTAAGGGCCCCATCTTCCCATGAGCCGGCTATGGACTCCATGATGGCCCAGGGGTCCCAGGCTCCCGGGCACCTGCTTGGCAGTGCCCCTCCACATGAGACCCGAGGCCTTTTGTGCTGGCCGGGCCGGGGAGTGGCCTTGGCCCCGGCCCTGGCCTCTGTGCAGGGGAAACCCCACAGGAAACAGGCCGGGCCAAATGGCCGCCCTTCCCGTTCTCCTCCCTGGGACACGAATGTGCTGTCTCACTTCCGGAGGCGGCCCACGAGGCCGGCTGCCCTGCACGGCCTGGGCTGCTCTCGCTCGATGCCCCCCAGGCCCTGGGGACAGGGCTGCGCTGGGGCCTCCTGGAGAGGAGGGTGGCGTGCGCTCGGGTTGGTGTGACACCGTGGGGCATCTGGCCCTGCCTATTCCCCAGTGTCCTGTGCCACCAGATCTGGACAGTAGAGTCCTCCTGGCGTGGAGTGACCTCGTCTCCACTGTCCTGGCTGTGTCTGCCTGGTAGAACCATGACAGAATCGCCAGGTCTTGATTCTTTGTGACCCTGACCAGATTCTCCCGCCAACCACTCCCGAGGTGGTAGTGGTCGTTAGGTGCAGTCCAGTCGGGTCCGAAGTAGACACTTACCTTCGTGGGGAAACTGAGGCTCAGAGAAGTGCAGTGGCTTGCTCAAGGTTGCCCAGCGAAGAAAGGGCCGAGCTGGCTGGGGGCAGGGTTCAAACGTGGACCAACTGGCTCCAGAATCTGGGGCTCCTGGCCGCAGGGCTTTTATAAGGGGATCCGCCTTGGGTGCCAACATTTGCAGCCTCCAGGCCCCCCTTCGTGGAAAGACTTGAACTCCGTTCAGTGCTCTGCGGCCAGTGTCATGAACTAACAATAATAATAATAATAATTGTTATGGTTATGATTAGTATTATTTTGCTGGTGCTGGCGGTGGAACCAAGGGCCTTTCACATGCTACGCAAGGGAGCTACCACTGAGCCATGCGGCCTTCCCTTCTTCCTGTCTTTCTTTTCTTTCTTCCTATTTTCTTTCCTTCTTTTTGTCTGTCCTTCCTTCCCTCCTTCCTTCCTTCCTTTCCTTTCCTTTCCTTTTTCTTTCTTTCTTTCTTTTCATTCTTTCTTCTTTCTGTCCTTCCTTCCTTTTCTCTCTTTCTTTCTCTTCCTTCCTTTCTTTCTTTCTTTCGTTCTTTTTTCAGTACCGGGAGGAGAGTTGAACCCAGGACCTCACACACGCTTTGCAAGTGCTCTACCATGAGCTGCACCCCTAGCCCATATTTACTGAGACGAGATCTGGCTAAGTCACGTAGGCTGCCGCTGGCCTGGAACTCAACGATCTTCCTGCCTTGGCCTTCCAGGTTGCTGGAATTACAGGCATGAGCCACCTCACCTGGAACAATTTTCTTTTCTTTTATTCCCCCCACACACACTGGACAAGAGGTTGTTGTTGTTGTTGTTGTTAGATTTAGCTCAGTTGGTAGAGCGCTGTGCTGCAGTCTCTGAGGTCCTGAGTTCAATTCCCAGCACCGCAAAAATGGGAGAAGGGCCGGGCAATCCACTCCCAAAGGCAATCCCGAAACAGTCAGCCATTGAAAACGTTATGAGGGTCGCTATGAGACGGATACCGACTCGACGCCACCTAACAACAACAACCACAACCCCCAACACACACCTTTTTCTTCTAGGCAGGGTCTCACTGCATAGCCCCAGCTGGCCTGGAACTCTGTGTAGCCCAGGATGGCCTTGAACTTGTAGCGATCCTCCTACCTCAGCCTCCTTGATCGCTGAGATTACAGGCATTCTCCACAACAGCCTGCTTTTGCTTTTCTGTTTTCTTTTCTTTTTCCTTTCTCCTCCTCCTCCTCTTCTCCTTCTCCTTCTCCTTCTTCTTTTTTGGTTTGTTGAGACAACGTGTTGCTATGTAGCCCAGGCTGGCCTCGAACTCTCCATCCTCCCGCCCTGGCTCCTAAATCCTGGGATAATAGGGGTGCACCACCATGCCTTCCCCTCCCTGTGCGATTCTTAATTGGCATTCTATGCCCTGCTGTGGTGCTGGGCAGTTGCCGAGTGCCATCTACCTTCTTGGTGAAGTCTCTTTGGGTTCTCAAAGTTCTCTGTCCATTTTACAGATGGGAAAACTGAGGCTTGGCAGGCATTTGGGAAACTGCTGAGCGGGACTTTTAACTCAGCTGTTCTGCTACAGAGGCCTGCATCTCCCCACCTGGGTCCTGTGCTCTGGAGGCAGCGCATGCTCAGGGGGAAACTGGGGTGCCGGGGGCCCACATCTGCGCTGGCGGGGTGTGGGCTGAGGTCTGGCCACAGAGGAGACAGGGCTACAGTGCAGGGTGGTGGGGGGAGGCTCTGGTGGTTTCCTCCTGCCCTTCAGGCTTCTAGGAAGTGGCGCCAGCTGGGGTGAGGTCACTTCCTCCCCCCGCCCGCTCTCCCGCCCCCGTTGGCTTCCTCTCCCTATGGCCCCATTTGGCCTGCCTTGGGCCCAGGGGGGAGGAACGGCAAGCCGGCTGGAAACTGGCTCCTGGAGCTCCTGCAGCCACTTTGGCCTAAAAAGGCTCTCTGGGCAGCTCTGCCTCTGTGAGGCTGGGACCATGGGTGCTGCTCAGGAGATCAGCCTGGGAACCTAGGTGTCCCAGCACTGTGGTGTCCTGGGGAAGACCGTGGGTGCTGCTCAGATCAGCCTGGGAACCCAGAATTTCCTACAGCCCCTCCTGTGGGCGGGGAGAAGCCTCCCCTGCAGAGTCTTGGAAGGAAGCAGGGGGGACCTGGGCACGAGGCGCCCCCACATCTCATTACCCTCTTTGCTCTTTTCTCCCCTCTAGGTGCCACCCACACTCCAGCCCCACCCGGTGCCCCCTGACCCCTGTGCCACGGCCGGCTGGGGTTCCTGGGGATGGGATTTGCTGCTTGTCACAAATCACATTGCCAGGGATTTCCAACCGACCCTGGGTTGTGCCTCAGGGACCGCCGCTGTCACCTCGGACGCCTGCTGCCACCCGGGGACGGGGTGGCCGAGGGGCCCCATCTTCGTGATCCCTGGCCTGAGGAGCAGGGCTTAGCCGCTTGTGAGCAGGGGCCACAGCAAGTCATGTTCACAGTGGCTAAGTTCCGCCCCCCGGGCCCCCACCTCCTCGGGCCCTGCCGCCTCTCCCCGGCCGTGGCTGCGCGCCCTCCCTGGGCTCCGCCTCCCGTGCCTACTGAGCTGAAACACAGTTGATTCCACAGCACTGGCTCAGTTCAGCAGGAACAGGAGTCGAGCCTCCTCGGAGCCCGCAGCCCCTACAGCAGGGACAAACTGCCAGCCCCACGTGTGGCTGGAGGAGGGGCGTGGGAGGGCGTGGGTGGGTCTCGCTGGCTGTGGTGGTTCCTCCCTGACTCTCATGGCCACATCTTGGGCTGGACTGCGGCCCCAGGGTGGACAGGTGGATGGATAAGGGCTTACTCTTCTATTAAGAAGAAAAGCCAGAGCCGGGCACGGTGGCGGATGCCTGTCATCCCAGCGTCTCGGGAGGCTGAGGCAGGAGGATCACAAGTTCAAGACCAGAGGCAGACTGCTTAACCTAGTGAGACCCTGTCTCAAAAAGTAAAAAAATGGGCTGGGGTCTCTGCTCAGTGGTCCAGCACTTGCAGAGCATGCAGGCGCGAGGCCCTGGGTTCAACCCCCAGTGCCGCAAAAAAAAAAAAAAAAAAGGAAAAGAAAAGAAAGAAATGCCAGCTCTGTGCCCTCCAGGCCTGGAGCTGCCCTGTGGCTCCTCCCCTCCTAAGCCTGGTGGGGACAGAGGCCCCCTGACCTGTCCCTTCCCAGCAGCCAGTTACCCAAGAGGAAGCAGCCCTAGGGTCCCCTGTCAGTTAAATGCCAACCCCCAGCTTCCGGAACAGGCTGGCCCGACCTGAGTGTGCCTGGCCCCTGTCCCCGGCTTCTGCAGCTTTCCAATTTGGGAGGGAGGAGCAGCGCCACCTGCCACACACGTGGTGCAGGGAACAAGGGCCGTCTGGGCTGGGAGAGGCTGCCAGCCGGCCTGCTTGGCCCCGGGGGCCCAGGGAACAGCCAACACCCCCCCCCCCCCGCCCTCGGGTGGTCTTGGGGCTTGGGAGAATTGGAAAGGCTGCCCACTACCTGGAAATCAGGTGGGAGGAGCGCTCTCTCTATAACGGGACTAAGGAGCCAGAGGGAAGCTCCCCAGGCCATCGGGGATATCTGTGCCCCCTTTCCCCACCCTGGGTAGGGGCAGGCAGACGCTTGGGGTGGGAACGAGGGGCACAATTTGTATGTTATGTTCCACTTGTTGTCCAGTTTAATAAAAGTTGCCTGGATTCATTCCTGAAGGTCTGATGTTCTGTGACTCGTTCCTGTCGCTCAGTCTTGGATCTCCAGCTTTTGAGCCACCTCAGTTTGGGGCCTGGCACCCGGGGGTCCTGACTTCACCGGCTCTGCACCTCTCCCCCACCTGCCTGAGGAAAGCGGGAGAAGACATTCATTCATGTGGGTGGAGAGGTGGCCTTGAAGGGTGTCCTGGGGAAGAGCTGGGCGTGGTGGCGCACACCTGTCATCCCAGCGGCTGGGAAGGCGGAGGCAGGAGGATCCCAAGTTAGAGACCAGAGGCAGCCTGTGTAACTTAGTGAGACCCTGTCTAATGAAAGTAAGAAAATGGGCTGGGGGTGCAGCTCAGTGGTCCAGCACTTGCAGAGCATGCAGGAGCGAGGCCCTGGGTTCAACCCCCAGTACTGGAAAAAAAAAGGTGTCCTGGGGTTGTGGGGGTGACCCATCAGGAAATCCTGGGCCTAAAGGGTGATGTATGGCGGTAACTGGAACCTGGGACGTCTTGAGTTAGGGACACTGAGGGGGCCAGTCGGATGGACCTGAGGGATTACCCTGGCCTGGGAGCAGGGGACAGATACTGGGGGTGCCTGGCATCTGAGAACATTGGAAAGGAACTTGAGACGCAAAGGAGACTCCAGGCCCCTTGGATGCCTTGGGGACCCAAGCCTATGAGGACATCTGTGGGTGACTGAGACAATAGGAATGCCTCAGATCCAAGAAGCGACCTTTGGGGGATCAGGACCTCGGGTGGGCGAAGCAGATGAGCCCCCCAGGCTCCCAGCGATGCCCAAGAGCACGCGGGCGAGTGGGGTCTGGGGTCCGCCCGCGGATACCTGCCCGACCTCCGCCAAGTAGGGAAGGAGGCAGCGCTGCCTCTGATTGGCCCGCTCCCGCGGAGGTGGTGCCACGGGCCAATCGCCGTCCCCAGCGCCGCCAGGGCCCCGCCCCCTGCTTGCAGGAGCCGCCACGGCGCCCTCTGGCGGCTGGCTCGTACCTCCGCGAAGGCTGTCCTCGCCTGCCCCGGCCCTGACGGTGACCCAGTCAGGCTGTTCGTCCATCCGTCAGCCTCTAAAGGCTAGATAAGAGCCGCTTCTCGGGGAGCCGGTAGAAGGCGACAACCAACGACGCCCCCCACTCTGGGGACTGGGAGTCTCCTCCTCAGGGTTAAAAAGCCCAGGCACGCCCTAGCCACGCCCCTTAGCATCACTGCCCAGGCCCCGCCCACCCTCTGAGCCCCGCCCACAGGGGCCCCTGGTCTCAGCCTGGGATTCCCGCCTTTGGGCGGGGTGTCTTTCCCACCTGCCTGCACCACCGGCACCTGGCTTAGCACTGGGGGCCCCGGGGGTTGGAAAGGCGACCTTGAAGGGTGTTCTGAGGTTGTGGGGGTGACCCATCGGGAAATCCTGAAGGGTGATGTGTGGCGATAACTGGGACCTAAGAAGTCTTGAGTTAGGGACATTTAGGGAGCGAGAGGGGCTGAGTTTAGCTCAGTTGGTAGAGCGCCGCTCTGCGGTCTCTGAGGTCCTGAGTTCGATTCCCAGCACCACAAAAATGGAAGCAGGATGTGGCAATCCGAAGCCAATCCCGAAGCAATCAGCCACTAAAAAACCCCATGAGGGTCCCTATGAGTCAGATATGACTCGACAGCACCCAACAACAAGGGGCGAGAACCTCAGTTGGTAGTACTGCCCTGCGTGCCCTGAAACCATGGGTTTGGTCCTCAGCATCGCAAAGATGGGCGAAGGACCTGGCAGCCTACTCCCGAAGCGATCAGCCAGTAAAGCCCTCCTGTGTACAGAGGGTCGCACCCGGCTCCAGGGCACCTGCCAACCGCATAATGACGGGTGCGCGGCGCCAGGACGCCCCCTAGCGGCCATTCCTGGCGGTGCAAGGGCCGTGCGATTTGGGGGTCGGGTATTAAATCAAGCCTGGTTGCTTCCTTAGCTGGGTGCACTTTCCTTAAATGCCTCGGTTTCCCCGTCTGTAAAACGGGAACGACAATCCTACGGACTTGCGCAGCTGCTGGAAAGCACCCAGCACCGAGCTTGCTCACGGAACACACTCCCTTTTGCTGCTGTTCACATGTTTGCTGCTGGGATGACACCGCTGGCCAGCTCCCGTTCCACCCGTCTCTTGAAGCTGTGCCCAGAAACCAAGCTGGAGCTGGATTTTTTTTTTTTTTTTTTTTTTTTTTTTTTTTTTGCTGGGCAGCCCTGGCCCGGATGGGAGGGATGTACCCTAGTCTCAACATCAAGTTAATAAAGAAGCTGTGTTCAATCTTAAAAAAAAGAAAAGAAGAAGAAAAAGAAAATGAAAACATACATACAGGTCAATAAATAGATAAAAAGTTACAAAATTTTCTCTTAATGTACAAGAAGGGAGAAGACGGGGTAAGTGAGTAAGTGAGGGTGGGATACTCCCCCCCCCACCTCCTCGGACCAAGGTTGGAAGTGCTCTGAGAGATAGCAGCTGGGGCTTAAGAGAGGCGCACAGAGAAACTTAGGCTAATCGGAGGGAAAGATAGAAACAGCAAGACGCGGGGACAGAGGCAGAGACAGGGAGAGCCGACGCCACCAAGGGGTCTGTCTCGTTTCCAGACTGACAGTGTGTGGGGGTCTCGGCTGTCTCTTGCCCACCATCCCCGACACCAGGTTTGGAGGGCTGCATTGATCTTGCCCAGTTCCTGAGTTGTACGTCCAGTGACTAGTGGGCGTGGGGGAGAAGGGGGAGGGGCAGCGATGACCACCCCCACGACCCCCCTGGGACCCTGATGCCCGAGGGAACGGGGGTCCTGGCTGGACAGGGGGCTGGGGTGAGGTGAGGTATTTGGCTGAGGCCTGAGACCTCTTGAAATCCTTCAGTGGGGGGGGGCGAGGCTGGGTGGGCAGCCTGGGGCAGGGGTTCAGGGCAGCGGAGTGGGGCCCCTGAGCAGTGTGTGGGTGGGTGGGACTCGGGGAAGGAACGCAAAAGGTAGTTGGGGTGCACTGCTATACAGTGCCCTGGTCACCCGGGTAGGATGTGGGCAGGACCTACCAGTTTCTGGGAAGCCCTGTCTCCCAGCCCCTCCGTGGGAGCCCCAGCTGGGCTCGCCTATTGCTTGTGGGGTGTCCCAGCACACCTCGCTGCCAGCAGGCTGGCTGATGGTATGGCCTGTGCCCTTTGCGTCTTGCACACGGGCTCAGCCCCACCTTCGCGCACTCCTAGGCATGCGCGTGGTCTCCGACCTCCACCCGTGCTCCTTCGCTGCCTTACTGCTGAACCGCTGCATCATGGGCTGTCAGAGGAGGCAGGGCCAGGGCGGCCCCTGGTCCCCTCCCCCCCTCCCCCCCCACTGCCCGCTGGCCCTCAGCCAAATCGCTCCCGCACCAACAGCATGAGCTTCTTTTTGCCCTTGTAGGTCTGTTTGAGGTTTTCCAGAAACTTGGTGAACTGCAGGTGCCCGTCGGGCGCCAGCAGGAAGGTCTCTCGGGCCTTGTCCAGGAACTCGATGAAGTCCCCGTAGTGCCGCGGGCTGATGTGCGTGAGGCGCGAGTGGCTGGTGTTGATGTAGGCGGCCACGGTCGCCTCCAGGAGCTGGGAGAGCGGCGCGCGATCGGTGCCCAGCGGCTTGGGGGCCTTGCGCGCCCCTGGCGACGCGGGGCCGGGGGCCGAGGCAGTCCAGCGGCGCAGGATGTCGGAGAGCATCGGGGCGCAGTGGATGCTGCGGATGATGAGTGGGACGAAGTCCGAGAGCTCCTGGCGCCCCAGGGAGTGGCTGAGCGTGCAGGCCCACAGCACGTCGTTGACGGCCGGGTGGCTGTCCTGGTGGCAGGGGATGTTGAGCTGCTCCAGCGCCAGCGTGGCCAGCTTGTAGGCGCGCTGTGGCAGGCCGCGCTGCTCCATGTAGCGTGCCACGGTGAAGAGGTGCGCGTGGCCCAGGCCGCTGGCCGCCGCGTCCAGCACGATCTGGTAGGCCACCTCGAAGGATGCGCGGTTCTTCTCGCACAGGGTCAGCGCCGGCAGGGCACAGTTCTGCGGGTCGCTCAGGGCGCACTGCAGGCCCACGTTGCGCGCGCACGACCACAGCTCCTCCCGCCTGCTCGGGTCCAGGTGCAGCCGCACCAGCGTGGCGTTGGTGGTGACCGTCGCCGCCACGATGGTGGCCGCCTCCACCGGCGTGAACAAGGAGTACCATTTGTACATGATGCTGATCAGCGCTCGGAGGCCTGGCGGGGCGGGAATGGGGCGACAGGGCGGGACGTAAGCGTGAGAGCTCGTGTGTATGCATGGGTTTACCAAGACAATGCTGGATTCCCTCGCCTCCCTCAACACCCAGGCCGACCAACATAGACGCTCCCCTTCTTCATCAGGCCGGACAGCAAAGATTGTTTGTTTTGTTTCGTTTTGTTTTTGCGGTACTGGGGGTTGAACCCAGGGCCTCCCGCCTGCATGCTCTGCAAGTGCTGGAACACTGAGCTGCACCCCCAGCCCATTTTTTTACTTTTTGAGACAGGGTCTCGCTAAATTACACAGACTGCCTCTGGTCTCGAACTTGCGATCCTCCTGCCTCCGCCTCCCCAGCCGCTGGGATGACAGGCGTATGCCACTGCGCCTGGCTTGTTTTTCTTTTTCTTTTTCCTCCTGCCTCCACCTCTGGGCTCACTGCGATTATGGGACTCACAGGAAGCAAGGGGGGCTAGGGATTGGCAGCAAATGGCACAGGACAGCTCTGGACTTCCCTCCAGCCACCTTTTTTTTTTTTTCCTCTTTCTTTTTTACTTTTGGTTGTGGTACTTGGGGGTTGAACCCCCAAGCTCTACCACTAAGCTGCACCCCCCAATCTGTCTTTTATTTTGAGAAAAGGTCTCGACAGGGTCTTGCTAAGTTATGCAGGCTGTCTCTGGCCTCAGAGTTGTGATCCTCCTGCCTCTGCCTCCTGAGTTGCTGGGATTTCAGGTGTGTGCCACTGCTCCTGGTTTGGAAGTTTGTGTGTAAGGAGTGTGTGTGTTTGTGTGTGTGTGTGTGTGTGTTGGGGATAGAACCCAGGGCCTTATGCATGCTGGGCAAGTGCTCTCCCACTACTCATATATATATATATACACACACATATACATATATATATATATATATATATACACACACATATACATATATATATATACACACACACATATACATATATATATATGAAGACCCTGAAAAGTATGTATATATGTATGTGTATGTGTATATATATTTATATATGTGTGTGTATATGTATGTATATATATGTGTATATGTGTGTGTGTGTATATTTATATATATATGTATGTATGTATGTATATATGTTTTTCTTTTTTGCAGGGTCGTCTGAGGCCCAGACTGGCCTCTATCTCTCCATCTTCCTGCCTGCACCTCCTGAGTGCTGGGGTCACAGGCAGGTACCACCATGCCCAGATCCTCCCCCACTTTGAGACAAGATCTAGCGAGGTAGAGACAGGCTCTTCAGAGGCTCAAGCTGGCCTCCAAATCTCGAGCCTCCCACCTCGGCCTCCTGAGTGCTTGGATCGTAGGCGTGGCCAGCACACGTGGCTCCTCCCCAACCTTGACACCAGATCTCGTGAGGGTGAGGCAGGGTCTTGCAAAGTCCAGGCTGGCCTGGAACTTGCCACCCTTCTGCCTCAGCCTCCCGGGGGCTGGGATCACAGGCGTGGCCGCCAGAGCTGTCACGGACAGAAACTTTTTATCTTTCCAAAGAGGCAGGGGGGCACCCGGACGGGGTGGGAAGCATATGTGCAGGAGGCTGGGCTTTGGAGCTCCTTTGCGCTCCCCAAGCAGATATGGCCTGGCCATCCATCCATCCCGTGGCCGCCTCCATCCCCGCTGCCTGCCGTTCCCTCCCAGCCTGGCCCTGTGCACAGGCTGGAGTCAAAGGAAACCCTCTGCTGTCCTGGTTGCCTTGGTGGCATCCACAGAACCAGAGCAGGGAGGCTACGGCACGGCTCCTCTAGGGCTCTCACCAACGTCAGTGGCACAGCCGACCAGCCAGCGGACCATCTCCCTCCGGCGCCACGTCACGGTGTTCAGGGTCATCTGCATCACCTGCAGGTGGAGGGGGAGACAGGGGGTCCTCAGGGTCTTGGGCCGGCCTGTGGGAGTGTATCAAGGGCCCGGCGCCCAGAGAAGCCTGGAGGTTTTTTTTTGGTTTTTTTTTTTTTTTTTGGTGGTACTGGGGGTTGATCCCGGGGCCTCACGCCTGCATGCTTTGCAAGTGCTGGACCACTGAGCTGCACCCCCAGCCCTTTTATTTTTTTTCCTTACTTCCTGAGACAGGGTCTTGCTAAATTATATAGACTTCCTCTGGTCTCGAACTTGCAATCCTCCTGGCTCCACCTCCCAAGCCGCTGGGATGACAGACGTGTGCCACCACGCCCAGCTAGAAGCCCAGAGTTTTCAAGCTAATCCAACAAACCTGGGCAAGTGGCCTCAGCTCTCTGGCCCTAGGCTCCTCATCGATAAAATGGGGATAAAAATAGTATATAACTAGGCATGTCTGTAATCCCGGCAGTCGGGAGGCTGAGGCAGGAGGATCTTGAGTTGGAGGCCAGCGTGGGCTACAGAGTGAGA
Organism: Pedetes capensis; assembly: GCA_007922755.1. Lineage (NCBI taxonomy): Eukaryota > Metazoa > Chordata > Mammalia > Rodentia > Pedetidae > Pedetes > Pedetes capensis. Next base: position 20,441 of record VMDO01007849.1, read on the forward strand.
CCCTGTCTCAAAAAAAAAAAAAAAACCAAACAGCTGGGCACGGTGGCGCGGGCCTGTAATCCCAGTGACTCGGGAGGTGGAGGCAGGAGGATCGCAAGTTCGAGACCAGAGACAGTCTGCGTAATTTAGTGAGACCCTGTCTCAAAAAAGTAAAAAAAAAAAATGGGCTGAGGTGCAGCTCAGTGGTCCAGCACTTGCACAGCATGCAGGCTCGAGGCCCTGGGTTCAACCCCCAGGACCTCAAAAAAAAAAAAAAAAAAAAAAATCAACCAAACCAACACACACACACACAGAGTATCCCACAGAGGTGCTGGTATTGCGAGAAATAAACAGAATGATGTGGGTAAAGCCTTTGCCACAGTGGCCTCTTGCTTTAAAGTGCTCAGTTAAGGCTGGGCGCGGTCACTCATGCCTGTCATCTTAGTGACTCGAGAGGCAGAAGCAGGAAGATCGCAAGTTCGAGGCCAGAGGCAGCCTGTGCAATCTAGTGAGACCTGGTCTCAAAACTAAAGTTAAAAAAGAGTCTGAGGGTGTGACTCGGTGGTACGGCACTTGCAGTGCATGCATTGAGGCCCTGGGCTCAGCCCCGCAATACTTCAAAAACAAACAAACAAAAATCCCACAGTGCTCAGTTTGTGTTGCCGCTACTATTCCGATCTCACTATTCCTACCCCAGATTCCACTTCACAGTTCCCGCACAGGAGGGACCAAGTTGTGCCCTGTTTCAAGACGGTCCTCCTCGCCAACACTTTGTTCTCTCTCTTCTTTTCTTGTCCCCTGCCCCCCCCAAGGGACTGTCCATGGCCATTTCAACGCCCTGTTTGCCTGCCTGGGAAAGTCCCATCCCATCTTGCAAGCCACCTAGACTCGTTTCTTTCTTTCCTTCTTTCTTTTTTTTTCCTATGGTATTTGGTGGGGCTGGGATTTAGCTCACTTGGTAGAGCACTGTGCTGCAAGTCTCTGAGTTTCCAAGTTCAATTCCTAGCACTGCAAAAATGGGAGAAGGACCTGACAATCCACTCCCAAGGCAATCCCGAAAAACAGTCAGCCACTGAAAACCCTATGAGGGTCGCTATGAGTCGGATACCGACTAGACAGCACCTAACAACAACAACAATGGTATTTGGGGGTTGAACCCAGGGCCCCGCACATATTTTGCAATTGTTATTCCACCAAGCTGCGATTTAGCTCAGTTGGTAGAGTGCTGCTCTGCAGTCTCTGAGGTCCCGAGTTCGATTCCCAGCACCACAAAAATGGGAGAAGGACCTGGCAATCCACTCCCGAAGCCATCAAGAAACAATCAGCCATTGAAAACTGTATGAGAGTCGCTATGAGTCGGACACGACTCGACGGCACCTGACAACAGCAACAATTCCATCGAGTGGCGCTCCCAGCCTCCCTTTTTTTTTATCTTCAGACACGGTCTCACTGAATGACGCAGGCTGCCTCTGGCCTCGAACTCGTGACCTTCCTGCCACAGCCTCTGAGTGCTGGGATTTCAGGCACTGGAGCTGGCTTAGAGGTGGATTCTCATTCGTGGGCCTCCACCGCAACCAAGATCCCAGGACCTTTCATCTCGGATCCCACCTGTGGCTCCGTCCCCAGAGGCGTGGTTCCCGCTCAGGCCCCACCCCCAAGGCACAGCTCCTATTCAGGCAGGGACCCCAGAGGCAGGCCTCACACCAGGCTCCACCCCGAGGCAGCCTCCCCTTCCCTGTCCGCCCGCGGCCCTCACCTGGAGGCCCAGCTCCAGCGCGATGCCCAGGAGTGTGGTGTCGGGCGGGGCACTGGTGGGGGTCGCTGTCTTGCAGGCGTCCTGGGCCAGCTTGTAGAGCAAGGCTGGTGAGTGTATGTTCTTTTGGATGGAGCCCAGGACAGTGTGCAGCCGCTCGGCATCTCCTGGGCAGAGGGACAGAGGGACACAGTGCACCATTGGACCAACTCCTGGCCTGCAGCTGACCCACCCATTCACCACCCAGCGGCATGTGTGAGTGTGGGGGGAGATGAGGCGATGGTTCTGGGAAGATCCAGCCCTTAGTGGAACCCCACCCCACCCCACCCCACTTGCGGGGAGGGGGCCTCTCCTTGGCCCTCCAAAGTTCCAGCAGAAGGAAGCTATCCTTGTGCATGTTAACCACGAGCTCTAGCCCTGAGCCGCACCCCCAACCCCAAAGGTGGCTTTTATTTCTCTTATTATCACTGGTGCTGATCTTATAATTCCCTCATTCCTTCTGCTCCAGCCACATTGGCTGCCTCTCCTTCCTCAAATATAATGGGTATTATCCAGCCACAGGACCTTTGCACTGGCTGTTTCATCTGCCTAGAATTCTACTCTCAGATGCTATGGACTAAATTGTGTTCCTTTCCTCCCAGATGTATGTGCTGAAAACCCCCCGTGTGATGGAATTTGGACGTGGAGCCGGTGGGAGATAATTAGGGTTAGATGAGCTCATGAGGGTGGGGCCCTCATTAGGGGATTAGCGCCCTTATAAGAAGAGATACCTAAGAACTTTCTCTTTTCTTTCCTCTCCCTCAGCCTCCACCATTTGAGGACACAATAATTAAGTGGCCATCTGCCACTTGAAGAAAGCCCTCTTGACCCTGGACTTCAGCCTCCGTAACCCTGAGAAATAAATTGCTGTGGTTGAAGCCCAGGCTGACCAAGACACCAGATACGGGCATAGCTTAGCCATCGCCTTCAAGTCTTTGCTTGAATGTACAGCTGGTTGGGCTGGGGATGTAGCTCAGTGGCAGAGCGCTTCCCTAGCACGTACAAGGCCCTGGGTTCTACCCCAGCACTGCAAAAAATTAAAATAAAATAAACAGATAAAAATAACTCTTCAAGAGCTGTTTCAATTCCCGGTTCGGGGTGCCCAGTACCTTCTCATTGACTGTGGAATATCTGGAGCATTATTATTTTCCTTGCTTATTGTCTTTCTTCTCCCACTCAGCGGAGTAAATCCTCTGCTTTTCTTGCCTGCCACCTCCCCTGCCCCTGGGGCGTTGCTCATGGAATACTGCCTGCAGCCGTACCACCCTGGAATCCAGTCCCATCGGATCTCGGAAGCTAAGCAGGGTCCGACCTGTTTAGTCTTTGGATGGGAGACTGCCTGGGAACACCATATGCTATGGACTTGGGAGAAGGACCTGGCAGCCCACTCCTAAAACAATCAGCAATTGAAGACCCTATGAATAGTGAAGAAGCACTGGCAATAGTGCCAGGCACGGCACAGCGTCAGGGACTGCTTCGTTCTGTTATACATTGGGTTGCTATGAATCAGACCCGACTCGATGGCACCTAACGGCAATAACAACATGGAATACTGGTGTGATTTAGTAAAAGGATGAAAGGAGGTAGGGAAGGCAAGAGCAAAAGGAGGAAGGCACAGGAGGAGGCTGTGGGGACGGGTGGTCGCTATCCTCACCCTTGGCAGCTGTCAGCATGGTGGAGGCCAGTTCGCACTGGCGGGTCTCCAGGTGGCTGAGGATGAACCAGCGGGGAAAGCGGTTGCTGGTGCTGGAGTCCAGTGCGTTGGGTAGAGTGTCTCCATCAGGAAATTCTGTTTCCAGCACAGGCAGCCTGAGTGGCAGAGAGAGCCGAGCCAGGGTGAGGCCAAGCTGCTCTCTCTACTGCCTCTAAGGGGAGAGGCTGCCTGCCCCAGCCTCAGTTTCCCCTTTCAGGCCAGCGAGGCTTCAGGCACCCCACTCCCAAAAATCAATCTGCCATTGAAAACCCTATGAACAGCAGAGCAGCATGCGATTGGCCATCATGAAACATAAAACACCCCGCCGGGTATGGTGGCCCACGCCTATAATCCCAGTGGCTCCGGAGGTGGAGGCAGGAAAATCGCAAGTTCAAAACCAGAGGCAGTCTGCGTGATTTAGTGAGAACCTGTCTCAAAAAAATAAAAATAAGAATGGGCTGGGGGTGCAGCTCAGGGGTCCAGCACTTACAGAGCACGCAAGTTGAGGCCCTGGGTTCAACCTCCAGTACCAGAAGAAAAAAAAAAAAAAAAGAAAGAAAGAAAGAAAAGAAAACACCCTGTGCTGGTGGGTCTATGCAGAAAGGAGAACTCTCACATGCTGTTGGCGGGAGTATGAATTAGTACGGCCACTATGAAAAACGGAAATAGAACTGCCGCAAGATCCAGCTATAAGCCTGGCATGGGGGAGCCTGACCTGTCACCCCAGCAACCTGGGAGGCAGAGGCAGGAGGATCCCAAGTGTGCAAGGCCAGAGGCAGCCTGTGTAATTTAGCAAGACCCTGGTCAAGATAAAAAACAAATGGGCTGGGGGTGCAGCGCAGTGGTAGAGCGCTTGGAGAGTATGTGCGAGGCCTTGAGTTCAACCCCCCAGTACCGCCAATAAATAAATAGAAAAGGAGGTGGTAGCATTGAATGGCAGAAGGAGGGAAAGTGAATTACCTAGGTGCGTCCAAGCTGGGGGTGGGGGTGGGGGCCCCCTACCTTCGCATCCCCCACCCTGTTCCCACTCTCACCCAGGCCAGGTCTCCTGCGCTCACCTCATGGCCCGGAGCGCAAGGCGATAGGCCAGGTCGGGGTCGTGGGGCAGCAGCGTGGTGAACAGGTAGCGGGCACAGGTGTGCATGGGCATGCTCTCCCGAAACAGCACCTCTCCAAAGCCGCTGAAGGGGCCTCCTGCAGGGACAGCGTGAGCTCAGCCCCCAGGTGTCCCTCACCGGGCCTCTGCAGCCTCCAGGACCCATGCGAATGGTGGGAGGGGCTGGACAGGTCCCAGAGGTGGGGGCTCAGGGCTGAGCCTGAGACAAACGCTAGATAATCCCAAAAAAAGATGGGTACAGGTGGGCATGGTGGCGCACACCTGTAATTCTAGCGACTCGGGAGGCGGAGGCAGGAGGATCGCAAGTTTGAGACCAGAGGCAGTCTGCGTAACTTAATGAGACCCTGTCTCAAAGAGTAAAAAAAATGGGCCGGGGGTGCATCTCAGTGTTCCAGCACTTGCAAAGCACGCAAGCGCGAGGTCCTGGGTTCAACCCCCAGTACAGCCAAAAAACAAAAACAAAAACAAAAACAACAAAAAAAAGAGGGGTGCTAGGTGGGCAAGTATCTCAGACGCAGGGTGGGGCCAGAGGAGGAGGCAGCGCCGACCCCTGAGGCCGACCCACAAGTCCAAATGGGCTGAGGTCCTAGGGGCGGAGCCTCAGCAAACAAGCCAACAGGACAAGACCATGGGCGGAGCCCATGAGAAACAGGGGTGGAGCCTATATTGCGACCTGGGGTGGGTTGGCCGCCTCCTCCAGCATCAGTGACTGGGCCCACTGGCTCTAAAATGGGTAAGAGGCGGGGCCTCCCCAACCACCGCAGTTATTGGCTGCAGGTCCAAGTGGAGGGGCGTGGCCAAGAGATGGTGAGCTCACTCTCAGGAACAGCGGAGGTCTGAGTGGATGGGAAGGTCCAGGAGGCGGGGCCATGGGCGGGGCTAAGGGGCCTCACCTTCCAACAGCAGCGTGGCCTGCCTGCGCAGCACCTGCACCAGCCTGTCATCCAAGTCCACCTCCTCCAGCAGTGCCAGCAGCTGCTCCTCGTTGCGCACCACCTTGTCCTGGGCGTACAGCCCCTCAGGCAGGGCCCGCTGCTGCCCCAGCCCCAGCAGCGCCACCTCCAGCGCCAGCGCCAGGTAGGACTCCCCGGGGCTCCCGGGCACCGGCACATGTTGGTAGGCCACCTTCCGCTTCTCGGGGCCTGAGTCTGGGGGGGACAGGACCAGGGTTGCTGAAGGCTGGGGCCCCTTCCTAGGTGCCTCGGAGACCCTCGGGCCCAAGCAAGGAGATGGGTTGGGTGAGGTTCAGGGGGTGCCTCAATTTAGCGAATGCTGGGACCCTCCTCCTAGGCACATCTGGCCCTATGGTGGCCTCACTTTCAGTGGAGACGAAGCCTATTGGCTCCTGGCATCGATCAGGGGCATGGCCAGTGGCAGGGCGTGGCCAGTGGTGGGGCGTGGTCAGTGATAGGGTGTGGCCAGGGATGGCAGTGTGGCTTCGCCTTGTAGGGGTACTCGACCAGGGGGAACGGCCCACAGAGTGGGGCTGTCCCACCTCCTCCGGGGCTCCCCATTGTGGATACCTGGGTAAAGAGAGAGGGTCTCCTCCTCCAGGCGACAGGCTTCCAGTAGCGCCCTGCATAGGCAGCCAATAGGGTCCAGGGGGTGGCCCACCCAGCCTTCGGTGTTGGTGATAGACGTAGTGCCATTCTGGAGCAGCTCTGTGGGGGACAAAGAGGTGGGGTTCAATTCCCGCCTCCTGCAAGCCTCTGGGGGCAGGGCTTCCTTCCTCTGCCCCGCCCCCAGCCCCACCCCTCAGTGTCCGCCACCTGCCTACCCAGCTGTCATCCTCTTCTTCCACGGGCTCTGCTGTGGCACGGGCGAGACCCAAATCCGGCAGAGCACAGGGGCCACACTAGGCATTTTCCAAAACACCCAAAGCGCTACACCCCTCCTCTAACCCTTAACCCCTCCCTGCCTCTCTAAAGGTCAGGCGTAAACAGCTTCCAGAACCCCAGAGGACCAACAGAAAGGTTCTCCATACTGTGGTCACCTGCGCGTCTGGAGCCCATCCACCAACCTCCTCCTCAAGCCGGGCAGCTTCTCGCCTCTGGGCTCCAGCCCATCCTGTTCCTTCTGCTTGGAACACCCTTCCTCCTTGGGGTTCTTTTGAACTCACCCCGCCTGGCTTGAATGGTTCCTTTTTTTTTTTTTGCGGTACTGGGGGCTGAACCCAGGGCCTCGCGCTTGCATGCTCTGCAAGTGCTGGACCACTGAGCTGCACCCCCAGCCCATTTTTTTACTTTTTGAGACAGGGTCTCGAGAAGCAGCAGGTGGCTGTCACACTAAGTGACGCAGACTGCCTCTGGCCTCGAACTTGCGATCCTCCTGCCTCCACCTCCCGAGCCGCTGGGATTACAGCCATGCGCCACCACACCCGGCTGAATGGTTCCATTTCCTTGGTGGGAACCTGGGGGTACCCACCGACCCTCTGGCTGGCATTTGTGTCTGCTGCGCTAGGACATGAGGTACCGTCAGTGCCCACCTTCTTTAAGCTGCTTGTAGCTCTCGAGCTGGTGTCGCCATTGCAGCCGGAGGGTGTTGATTATGGCCCCTGCCAGCCTGAGGGCCTTGCGGGGATAGCCATGCGCACGCAGAGCGTCCACACGGGCGCAGGCGATGGGGAGGGGCTCACCCCGCCACAGTGGGCGGCCCTGAGGGTCGAAGGCTGGCCTGTCGCTGCCCAGGCTGCCTGTGAGGCTGTGGCCATTGGAGTCACTGGCCAGGATCCTCTGCAGGTGGCTGTTACGCCAGTGCAGCTGTGCAGCCTGCAGGGCGCGGCCAAATACTGTGTGGCGGGAACTCGTGGCTGTCACCTCCTCCTCCTCCTCTTCCTCCTCCTCCTCCTCTTCTTCCTCCTCCTCCTCCTCCTCCTCCTCGTCCTCCTCGGACCCTGAGAAGAGTCGCCCATGTGGTCCAGTGAGGGGAGGGGCTAGCAGTCAAGCTGTGCCCAGCTTCCCCCACCAGACAACAACTTAAGGTTAGACACTGGGCAGACCAATGGGTATAAATCAATGCTCTCCAAACTTTTTGGCATCAGGGGCTGGTTTTGTGGAAATCAATTTTTCCATGGGCCAGAGGCGGAGAGCTCAGGTGGTAATGAGAGCCATAGCGAGTGGCTATAAATACAGATGAAGCTCACCTGCTCACCCACCGTTCACCTACTGCACAGCCAGGTTCCTAACAATCGTAAAGGTTTGCAGCCTAAGGGTTGGGGATTCTTGGGATAAATCATCTCTCTAGTTCTCAAAACAGTCCTTCAAAGGGGTGTGGGGGGGGTCACAGGAACAAAGCGCCCCTCCCCTGACAGAGCTCCAAGGTCCCAAGGTCATGGAGACCACCAGATGACTAAATATGGGAAGGCAAACTAGCCCCTAAAAGGTGAGCGTTCCTGAGATTTCATCCTCCCAAACTTACTTCTCCCTCCCTTTCCTCCAAGGAAACATTTCCTGCCAGTGTTAAGACAAAGACCCTGCATGTCCTCTGTAGCCCCCAGCCTCAGTCAGCTCAGTGCAGCCATAGCCACCTCTCCCCCTCGTCTGGGCGGCTTCTTTCCCCATCGCCTACCCCCTCTTTACTTGTCATAAGTCAACTTTTTCCTCTATCGGTCAGAGGACTCCCTCATGTCTGTGTGCTGTCATGACACATTTTCCTATCCCGTGTCCGTGGCTGTGACAGGCCCATCACACAGGTAAAAAACTGGAGATGAGTAACGGTACGTCTCTTTCCATCCTTTCCTGCCCCTTCTCTTTCTTCTCTCCCCCTCCCATCTATCCCGTCTGCCTCTATCCTTTTATCCCTCTCCATCCCTCCACCTCTTCACCTGTTTCTTTCCTCAACCTCTCACTTCGCCCTTCCCCTTGATCCCACCTCTCCTCCCCCTCTCCATCTGCTCTCTGCCTTCCATGCTAATAGGAGGCGGAGCCAGGAGACCAGACCAGGGCGTCAGGCATCCTAAGCAGGGCTTCAAACCCACGGAAAGTCAGGTTTGGGTTTGGATGTGGGTTCAATATGTTCAAATCTAGAGGGTTCAGGTTCTGTCTGGGTTCTAGTTTAAATCCTATGTGCGGATAGCAGGGCTTCAAACCAAACCCAAATTCAAACTTTGAGAATATTGTCATTCAAGCACTTCAAACATTTTTTTGAACACAAACCTAAAGCCCAATCCCAGTGAAAAATTGGGTTCAGGCTCAGCTTTTACTTTTTTGTTTGATTAGCTATTTAAAATTAAAAAAAAAAAAAAAAAGCCGGGCGCCATGGTGGTGCCACGCCTGTAATACCAGCAGCTTGGGAGGTGGAGGCAGGTGGATCGCAAGTTCGAGACCAGAGGCAGTCTGTGAAACTTAGCGAGACCTTGTCTCAAAAAGTACAAAAAAGCATGGGCTGAGGGTGCAGCTCAGTGATCCAGCACTTAAAGCATGCAAGCGCAAGGCCTTGGGTTCAACCCCCAGTATTGAAAAAAAAAAATTTAAAAAATTGAAAAAAAAATTGAAAAAAAGTTGAAAAAAAAGGAAAAATCTTTATTCATCTATCTACACATAGGATTAAAAATTTAAATTCTAAGCTAAACTTAACCCAAACCCTTTAAATTTTAACATACTGAATGCACACTGAAATCTGAACCTAATTATGCACAAGTTCGCCACACTTCTGGCTGCCACTGCTCCTGCCTTTGCCACTTACTCCAGCCTGGTTGGGAGGATGGACAATGGCTGCCCTGCCCCTCCCGGGACAGAGTGCTACAGTCAGTGGTGATAGCAGGGGCCCCTCTCCTACCTGGGTCCGAGGCATAGGGGTCCTGCAGGCTGGGGCCATCGAAGGAGTAGTTACCCTCTTCCAGTGGGCATACATCCAACTTGTCCCACGTCCTGAGCAGCTGGAGCCAGCCTGCCCGCTCCTCTGGTTTGCAGTGGGGGCTCAAGATGACACAGACCCACAGGGCCCCTGAGGAGGCACGCAGAGGCTCAATTCATGCCTAGAGCAGCAATACACGCTTACAGAGCACTGTGCTCTGAGCACTGTTCCACTTAATCCTACTCTAGACCCTCCGAGGTTGCAACTAAGTCTCTTCGCTTTACCAGGGAGAAAATGAGAAGGTCTACGTGTTCAAGATCCTATTACTTTTAAGTTAGAAGTGAGGATTCCAACCTGGGCTGCCAGACTCCCTTTGATTGGTTTGGTTTTCTTTTTTCCTTTCTTTCTTTTTTTTTTCTTTCTTTTTTGGTATGGGGGAGGTTGAACCTGGGCCTTTGCACATGCTTTGCAAGCGTTCTACCACTGAGCTGTACCCCCAGCCCATTTCTTAATTTTTTATCTTGAGATAGGGTCTCACTAAGTTACACAAGCTGCCTCTGGCCTCAAACTCGCCATCCTCCTGCTCCCAAGTTGCTGGGGTGACAGGCGTGCGTCACTGCACCTGGCTTCCTTTTTTTCTATATTATTTTTCACCACCTAACACAGGTGAGCAAACTAGCAAACCGCTGCCCATGCAGGAACCACAATCTGTTTCTTTTTCTTTTTTCCTGCAATCCGTTTGCAAGCGGTCTGCTGGCTAAGATTTACTTTTACTTGTTTGGTTGTTTTGAGATAGGGTCTCGCTATGTGGCCCAGGCTGGCCTTCAGCTCATGGTCCCCCTGCTTCAGGCTCCCAAGTGTTGGGACGAGAGATCACCATACCCAGCCCTATTTTTCCATTTTTAAAATGGTAGGGGAAAATACAAAAAGGAAGATTTTGTGACTCGTGGGAAGGATAGGAAATTCAAATAAATAAATAAATAAGGTATCCCTAAATAAAGTTTTGGGAGAAGAACCCGGCAACCCACTCCCAAAAATCAATCTGCCATTGAAAACCCTATGAACAGCAGAGAAGCACTGACTATAGTGTTTTGCCTGTTTGTACGCAGGGTCGCTATGAGTCTGATACCGACTTGTCGGCACCTAACAACAACACCATTTTGCATAAGGGACTTGAGGTTCCCCAGATTTCAGTAGGGGGGTGGGGCTGGAACCAATCCCTCTTATTTACTTATTTATTTAGCAGTGCTGGGTTGGAACCCAGGACCTTGTGCATGTCAGGCCAGGGCTTTACCACTGAGCCACACCCCCAGGCCTAACTGGGTAAGATTTAATTGTGTGTCTGTCCTATCCAATACCATCCTCGGGGGCCAGGATTTTGTCTGCCTAATTCCCTGCTGAAGGGCTGGGATTTAGCTCAGTTGGTAGAGCGCCACTCTGAAGTCTCTGAGGTCCCAGGTTCGATTCCCAGCACCACAAAAATGGGAGAAGGACGTGGTGACCCACTCCTGAAGCAATCCTGAAACAGTCAGCCATTGAAAACCCTATGAGGGTCGCTACGAGTCGGACATGACTCGATGGCACCTCACAACATCTTTCCCCGCTGGAGCCCCAGCACCTGGCAGGTGGGGGTGCTCCACAGCATTTTCCAACCCACCGAGGGAGGATTTAGGGGCCAGATCCTAACAGGCAGGGCAAGGCCTCGCCCGGAGCTCCCCAGCGCGCACTCCGGGGCCTGGGTCTTACCCAGCTCGTCCCACAGCTGCCGGCACTTGTCAGTCATGCCCGCGCCCTGCTGCCGCCACAGGGCCAGGCGCGGGTCCTGCAGGAACTGCTCGGTCATGAGGATCAGCATGCGCGTCGCATTCGAGTCCCGCATCCGCAGCATCTCGCGCACCTGCGCGGGGAGGCGGTGGTGAGGGCGGCGCCCGCGCAGCCCGGCTGGGCCCCGCGTCCACCCCACCCCACAGCACCTTGCTGAACATGGAGTGCAGCTGCCGGCTGGCACCGTAGTAGCCGCCGTTGGCCAGCAGCTGCTTCACCTGCTCCTGGATCTGCTCCTCGTCGAGGTGCCAGCAGTTGGCGTCCTCCATGCCCGCGCCCGCGGTTGGGTCTGGGGCCCCTGTGCAGAGGGAAGGGCGGAACGTTCAGGCGGCAGCAAGGGTTATAATGGCGCGCGCACCGCCAGCCTGGCCAGTCCTTCAGGTCACCAGGCTCATCCCAAGGGCCCGCCCACCACGCCGGAAACGCGCCCCGCCAATCTGTCATTCACCAGTCCCACCCACGCGTCCCTCACACACTCATCCACCCACCCACCCATCACCCATCTATCCCCCATCCCCCCACGCATCCCTCATCCACTCACCCATCCACTCACCTATCCACCCACACATCCCTCCACCCACTCATCCATCCATCCCCCGACCCATCCCTGACCCACTCATCCATCCCCCACCCAACCCCCATCCCCCCATCCCTTCACCCACTCATCCATCCGCTCACCCACTTATCATCCATCCTCTCACTCTGCCACCCAACCACGAATCCACATTCACCCATCCATCCATCCACCCATCCATCCATCCACCCGTCTGTTTCTGCCACCCACCCATGCATTTCTCTTACCCACCTATCCATCCTCCTACCCACCCACCCACCCGCCCCTCCACACACCCGCCATCACTCCCACCTATCATCATCCTATCCATCCCTCCCTCCCCCACCCACCTGTCCAAGCTTCCCATGTGTTCCTCCGTCCATCCACCCATCCATCCATCCATCTTGCCCCGAACACCACCAGTTCCTCTGTCCATTTGGTCACCCACGGAATCCTTCCTCCTACTGAACCACTTCACAGGCACCCATGGGCCCTCCATCCATCCACTCATCCCACCCGGACTCCACCCCCTCACCCAGCCCACACTGCCGCCCCTGGCCGCCTGTTCATTTCCCCCACCTGGGCTCAGCCGCGCATCCATCCCCTGCACAGTCATCTACGCCACTGGTCCCTCCCGCGCCCTGCCCACGGCGCCCACCCTCCGCCCTGTATCCGCGTGCACTACTCTACCCACCCGCTCCACCCTGTCCTTTCAACCCGAGGGTGTCAATCAGGGTCCATGGGGCCCCCACCCAGGGAGCCCCAACTCACTCTCCACCTCCCCCACCAAACCAGCCATGGGTCCCCCTCAGGACACCCCCCACCTCACCAGTCCATCCCACCGACTTGAGATGCCCACCCTAGATGCCCACCCGCTCTGTGCGCCTCCCATTTCCAGTCCACACACAACCCCACCTCCTCATCTCTAACGTCAACCTGTGGCTCCCTCCATCCGACCTCCTACCTCACAGGTCCTCCACCCTCTGTCAATCACAGCCTTCCCCACCCAGCCACCCACCCCCACTCCCAATCCCCACCACCTCCCATGCACCTGACATTGCATTTAATCACCCAATGCACCGTGCCCATTCATTTTTCCACACATCAGTTCACCCCAGTGCCCGATTATGAACTCTTTGCACCCACCCAACCCCACCCTCGGTGACCCATCAGTTCCTCCGCTGACTACTCAAGCGTCCACCCACCCTGCCGCCATCATAACCGGACAACACAGTGTCTTGGAACCCACAGGTCTTCTCAGCACTTACAACCATTATTGCTGGGTGCTATTGCATGGGGCCCAACTCACAGCGACCCTATGTACAACAGAACGAAACACTCCCCGATTCTGCGCCAGGCACACGATCTCTTTATGCTTAAGCCCACTGCTGCAGCCACTGTGTCCATCCATCTAGTGGAGGGCCTTCCTTTTTTCGCTGACCTGCCACTCTCCCAAACATGACGTCCTTCTCCAGGGAAGATTAAAGATTAAAGATGATTAAAGATGCAGTAATGAGTCCCTCCTGACTACATGACCAAAATACGTAAGACACAGTCTCTTCCTTCTCTTTCTCTCTGTTTGTCTTACAGTAGCCCAGGGTGGCCTTGAAACTGCCATCCTCCTTTCTCAGCCTCCCAAGTGCTGGAATTATAGACGTGCACCCGGAAGCCCAACCTGACGCCTGATCTCCGATCAGAGCCAAGATCTGCCACTCACTAGGCAATGGAGGGAATAACCAGGGCGCCCTCTCTGCTTCCTGCCTCAAGCGGACTGAGGCTTCCCTCACAAATGCTAGGAGGTGCCTGCCCGTGAGCCCACAGGCCCCCGGGGCGCCCTCACCGTGCACCAGGTTGATCTCGGAGCCGAGCAGGAGGATCTCGTCGGCCAGGCGCTGGGCGGTGGGCAGCACCTCGGTGTGGTGCGCGCTGATAAGGTACTGCACGAACTTCTGCAGCTGCTCCCGGTTCATCTGCGAGAGGGTCTCGGAGATCGGCAGCCGCAGCTCCACCTGGCGGGCGTGGCGGATGCGGTAGAGCGACAGCGCCACCACGTGGGCGCAGTAGAAGAGGTCCCGGTTGTCGCAGCCGCAGCTCACGGACGTGATCTTGCAGCGGTCGAAGCTGATGGACACGTGGTACAGGTGGTCCAGCTCCTCGGGGCCCCCGGGCTCCCGGATGTTGCCACTCAGGTGGAACCCTAGGACCGAAAGCAAACAGTCGAGACTCCGTGACCAGAGAGGCAGACTGCGTTCCTCTACAATGCACAGCAAGGCTCGGAGGCACAGCCCAGCTGAGAAACCTACCACCAGTCACTTAACCCGTCAGTGCCTCAGTTTCCCCATCTGTCTAACTGGAAGGATAAAATCCTGCTCATGCGTTTGTAATAATTAAGTTCATACCTCACAAGCGCTTAGAACATTTTAGCATAGTTAAATTCTAAATAAATTCTTACAGTACTTGGAGGATGAGGGGGCGCGGGGGGGGGGGGCAGTTCCCCTGCACCCCCAGCCCCTCCCTGGCCCCTGGGCAGCTGGGGTGTCTGTGGGGCTCATCCAACTGGTTGGGCAGCTTGGGCAGAGCCTGCGTCATACAGAGAGATGGCAGCTTCCTCATACCAGAGGTGGCCAGGGCCAGGGGAGGGGGCTCCAGGGCTGCCAGCGAAGGTCACGTTGGCTGAGACCCTGCCTTGAGCTGGGCGTCACGGCCTCGCCTTGGGAAGTCGGAGCCCCAGGCCCTGCTTGTTGGCTGGCTGCATCTGTACCGGTCACCTTCCAAGGCCCGCTGCCCCGTCTCAGACCGCTCCTCCCCAGCCCCCTCACTACGTCTCCCCAACCCTAGGGCTCTGCAGCCCTGACTTGCGCCCACTGCCTGAGGTCTGGGATCAGTTTCCCCCTCCAGCTCTAAACGTCTGCCTCCTGGCTTCATTTAGACCCTGAGGTCTAACTCCGCGCCTCCCAGCCCATCCTAAACTACTCTGCATTCTAGCCGAAGCCCAGCTGCCTCAGGTCTGAGCCTCTGCCTCCACAGTGGCCTTAAATCCCCTCAACGTTTTTTGAGACAGGGTCTTGCTTGCTGTGTAGCCCAGGCTGGCCTCCAGCTCACGATCCTCCGGCCTCAGCCTCCCCGAGCACTGGGATCACAGGTGTGCCCACTGCGCCCAGCTCCTCCTCCACTTTGAGATGAGATCTCTCGAGGTTGAGACAGGGTCTTGCGAGGCCCAGGCTGGCCTGGAACTCACGATCCTCCTGTCTCAGTCCCCTGAGTGCTGGGATCATGGGCAAGGCCACCAGGCTCAGATTACTCTTTTTTTGTTGTTATACCAATTTTTACTTATTTGTTTTAACTGACACATGATATTTGTACATATTCATGGGATGTTGTTGTTGTTAGGTGCCGTGAAGTCAGTGTCTGACTCATAGCGACCCGACATACAACACTTGAAACACTATTCTCAGTGCTTCTCTACCGTTCATAGGGTTTTCAATGGCTGACTGATTTTTGGAAGTGGGTTGGTGGGTCCTTCTCCCAAGCCTGCAGCACCTGGTGTTCCCAGGCGATCTCATCCAAATACTAACCAGGCCTGGACCCTGCTTAGCTTCTGAGATCTGACGAGATGGGATGCCACAGGGCTACAGCTGCAGGCATTCATGGGATACGGTATGATAATTTGATACACGTAAACAATGGGTGATGAGGAAATCAGGGTAATTGGCTTTTCCGGCTCCTCAAACCCTGATCATTTCTTCAGGTATGAAAGCATTCAACTCCTCTCTTTTCATTCTTTATAAAATGCATAGTAAATTTTTGTGAACTGCAGTCCCTCTGCTGTCCTGCAGATGGCTCTCAACCTTTGATCCTCACCTCTGAGTCTGTGCCTGAGGGGAAGGCCATTGCTCACCTCTTGCCCTACATCTCTGTGTCCAGCTTCCACCTGGGCCTCACTGCCTGAGGTCTAGGACGATCCCGACTTTAGAGCCCTGAGTCACATCCTCAGCCCTTCTGAATTTTTTTTTTTGAGACACGGGCTTGCAAAGTTGCGCAGGATGCCTCTGGCCTCGAACCTGCCATCCTCCTTCCTCAGCCTCCCCAGTCGCTGGGATTATGGGCGTTCACCACGGGGAGACTGGTGTGGCCAGGCCTTGCACAAGCTCCCCTGGGCCACAGAGCTGGAGGTCTGGAAGCTCCCCAGTGTCTGGCCCTCCACGCCTCCCGCCGCCATGACCTCCCAGCCTCCCCCACTCACCCACTTGGAGCACGCGATCCACCGCTCCACTCTGCAGCAGTTGCAGCCCGTGCGTGAAGGGCACCCGGGCATCCTGCTCGCTCTCTGGGGGCTGGCAGCCCAGGGATGAGTACATGCATATCTCCCGCTCGCTGCGCGGAAACGACCAGAACATGATGCGCTTCTGCACCGGCTCGGGCACCCGGGAGAACCGCTCCTCTACCTGTGAGAAGGAGCCATAGTCAGAAAGGGGGGCTAGGACCCCAGGTTTGCTGTTTACAAGCGATGTGAACTTGGGGGAAGTCACTTGGCCTCTCTGAGCCTCAGTTTCCCCAAGCCTAAAATGGGAACGTGAACAGCAGCCCTCTCCAGAGGGTTGTGATTAAAGATGCAGTAATGAGCCTGGCGCTGTGCCATGTCCCTGCGGCCCCAGCTTCTCGGGAGGCTGAAGCAGGAGGATCGCTGGAGCCCAGGAGTTCGAGGCCAGCCTGGGCAACATATGGAGACTTCCTGTCTCAAAACAAACAAACAAACAAACAAACAAAGGAAAACAAAACGAAACCAGCATTACTATTCATAAAGGACTTACAATAATACCCGATCCACAGCTAGCATTCTAGAGCTCTCTACCGCTTCCCTCCTGGACGCCAGGCCCCACTGTTCTGGTGTCAAATCCTCCCACTTCCCAGGCCATGAGCAGAGGAGAGGAAGTTAGATACAAGCGTTAAGAATAATGATCAAGTTGGGCGCGGTGGCGCACGCCGCTGGGGAGGCAGAGGCAGCGGCGGGAGGAGGCAGCAGGGCGGGAGGAGGCAGCGGGGCGGGAGGATCGCAAGTTCGAGACGAGAGGCAGTCTGCGTAACTTAACGAGACTGGCGGGGCTGGTACAAAGTGAGTGTCTCAACAAAGTAAAAAAAAAAAAAAAAAAAAAAAAAAAAAAAAAAAAAAAAAAAAAAAAAAAAAAAAAAAAAGAATGGAAAAAAAAGGAATAATGATGAAGGGTAAGTGTTCTTCGCTCGCAGGATGTTAAAAGCTTTCTGTGTGTGATTGCCCTTAATTCTCATCACAACACCATCACTTGCTACAAAATTGCTATCTCCTTTTACATCGGGGAATCTGAGGCTCCACGTGGGGTGAATTCATTTGCTCAGGATCCCCAAGCTGGAGAGCTTCAACTCCCAAAACAGGTTCCATTGCTCGGTTTCCTTTACACTCCCCTCCCATGGGAAGGGCCCCCAGGAGGGGAAGGGTGTCTCAGCCACCCCTGTGGGCTCCAGGCAATGGAACCAGCCGGGTAAGCCTGTGTTCCCATCTGAGTTTGCTCTTCACTGGCTGGGTGACCTTGGGCAAGTTTCTCAACCTCTCTGTGCCCCAATTCCCTCCAAGTGGGAACAACTCACAAAGGGTTACAGAAGATCCCAAGAGGGTTCCTAGCAACCAGCCGGGCCAGGGGAGCCTTGGACATGGTTTAGGATTATTCTGTGTGTCCCACACACAACCAAGGGGCTGGGGTCCTCCTTAGCCTCGATCTGACCTAGGTTTGGAGGGGAGGCAGGAACGCCAGCGAGTGGCCCAGGGACAGGTGGTAGATGACTAAAGAGGGATTTTCCAGTTTGTGAATCAGAGACAGCTCAATCCCCAATTGGCCCAAACCCATCGGTCCTAACTCGGGAAGGAAAGAATGCGCCCCCAAAGTCAGATAGACACACGGCCGAGCCTGGGGGAGCTCTGTATGGGGTTAAGTAAGGTCCAAGGTGAGAAGGAGGACTTCAAAGGCCCCACCCCTGGGCCTCCTGGCAGAGCTGCGGGAAACACAGACGCGGGCTGGATGGGGGTGCTCCTGCCCGGGTACCACGCTCGGGCGCCACCTCTGCTGCCGGCGGCCTCCCTCCCGCAGGGGGCGCGGATGACTGGAAGAGCGGGGCAGGGAAGGGACCCCTGGAGTAGTCCCTGCTGTCAGTCCCCAGGTGGGAGGCATCTGGGGAGAGGGGGCCCCCAAAGGACAGGGGGTCCTGGGGGGCTGGAAGTGGGGGACAGGGGGCAGAAAGGGGAGTCCTGAAGTCCAGCCTGGAGGACAGGGACCTGGAGGGCAGGAGTGGGCGAGTGTGGGGTCTCTGGAGGCTAAGACTTGGGGTGATGGTGTGTCCCCAAATGTGGGGGGGGGCTGCTTGTGAGGCCTGAACGGGGTGCCTTTATAGGGGGATAAGGGAGACGCGGGAAAAGAGGGGTTCGGGGGGCTGTGGGAGACCCGCGGGGTTGGATGCTGGGGCTGGAGCGCAGGAGCGGACGGAAGTGACCCGGGCTGGGATCTGGGGTGCCGAGGAGCCGGGATTGGGGAAGAAGTGGGGAGGGCAGGCGGCCCGGCTTGAAGGACGGACAGGGATGCGGGGCTTCAGGCAGGGCTGGGGATCCGAGGAGCGCGCGATCTCGGGGGGACGCAGGTCTGGGGGTGCAGGGGGAGGGGACAGATCGAGGGGAGCCCCCTTCCCCCTACCCGCTCCCCCCGCCCCCCGGTCACCTGCTCGAAGGCCCAGCTCTCGGCAACTCTCTTGGCGCTGAGGTCCAGCAACGCCTCGGGCTGGCCCCGGCTCCGCTTGGCCGCGGGGGGCTCCATCGCTCCGGCCGGGGCCTCTCGGGGGTTCGCTCCGGTGACCCCGCTCCGCGCCGCTGCCTTCTGCGGCGGCCGATCGCCTTCCCGGCCTTGCTCAGGGCTCGGCCGCCCCGGGATCCGCCGCCGCCGCCGCCGCCGCCACCCAGCCCCGCGCCGGGCCGGCCGGGCGCTGCGGCCCCTTTAAGACTCTTTACAACAATGAAGCAGCCTGGGCAGCCGCTTCTGCCTCCGCCGTCGTCCCGCCCCCGGCGCCTGTCCCCATTGGGCTCCTGCGAGACTCTTCTCCGCCATTGGCTGTCCCGTCAGACCCGCCTTCCAAGCGGCTCACTCCTGATTCGGCGGCTTCTGTGTCAGTCCTTCCTAGTTTACCCAATCATGGGGCGGAGCGAGAGGCGCTGTCAATCACGGGGCGGCGGAGACCAATCATAGCGGGAGGACCCCTGCGGTGCCGGCCGTGCTCCCGGAGTTTCGGGGCGGGTCCTGCGTTCATTCACAATATTCCTCCCCCGCCCCCCTCGGGCAGGACAGAGCCCCGGGGCTGCTGGGGCTGCGGCCTCACACGGCTTTCTTTACTGGGGGTCGCTTCCGGGCGCCGCGAGCGGACAATCGACCCGGCCCCGCCGGGAGGGCGGCGGAGCGGCGGGGTCTCCGGGTGGCAGCCCTGTCCCGCCTCCCTCCGCTTTGTGTGACCCGAGAAACTCACTCAACTTCTCTGGGCGCCGGGTCGGGGTTTTGGTTGCTTTGCGAGGGGAGCCGGGGGTCGCAACCTTCCTGTTAGACCCAGGCGAGCTGCAGGCGCTTTCTGCAGAAATAGAGCTTAATGAGGGGATCCAGGGACGACCCCTTGAGCTAGGACACCCCCCCTTCCCCAGTCCTTTCTATGCTTTACACTTTATGTTGAATGATACGGAATTGCTAATCTCTCACCGTTTCGATCTGTGAAAGTGGCAATGTCAAAAGGTTCGACTTCATCCCTGTCAAACCCCACACTTCGATCATTTCTCTGATTGAACTTGGCCTGGCCACGGCCACGATCTTCCCCGGGCCCCTCCCCCACCCCACGATCTCAGAGAACCCTGGATTTTCCTATCCTTGCATTTGTCTCCCTTATGATTTATTTATCTGCCCTGGGGGTTGATTTCTGTCTCCCTGGACCATGTGCCCCATGACTCGGGAGTTCATCTCACCTGAGACTCTTTTCACCATTCAGCACCCGGAGCAGTGCACAGCACACAGTAGGTGCTCAATCTGTAAGTACTGGGGGCCGAACCCAGGGCCTGGCACATGCTAGGCAAGTGTTCTATCACTGAGCTGCACCCCCAGCCCCTTTTTAGTTTTTCATCTTGAGTCAGGGTCTCACTGAATTACGCAGGCTGCCTCTGGCCTCGAGCCTGCGATCCTCCTGCCTCAGCCTCCCGAGTCGCTGGGGTGAGTCATGCGCCGCCGTGTTCAGCGATGTATAACCGGTTGAGTGAACCATTGCCTCCATTCAGTTGAAATGACCTGCAGGAAAGGTGAGACAGAGCTGGCGCCTAAGAGGCTGGACTATTCCCTCTCTGTTTGGAAACTCATTTTTCCCATCCAAATCTCACAGCTGCCCCCAGCCCATCATTCCATAAACCCCCTTCCAGACGTGCACTGTCCACTGTGGTCATCAATAGCCAAGAGTCGTCCTTCTCTTCTTGAAATGGGGCTGCCCTAATTTGGGCTGTGCTGTGGATGTAAAACAGACTGGATCTCAGAGACTTAGTAAGAAAAAGAGTGGCAAAATATCTCATTAGGAATTTTTAGGACTGGGGGTGCAGCTCGGTGGCAGAGCACTTGCCTAGCATGTGTGAAGCCCAGGGATCTACCCCTAGCACCACGTTTTAAAAAATTAAATATTGATGACATGTTGAAATGATATTTTAGAAAAATGTGGCTTGAATAAAGTACATTATTAAAATCGATTCCACCAGCTTCCTTTTGTGTTAATAATTATGGGACGAGGCTATTGGAAATTGCATACGTAGAGACAGGTGTGGGGACGCACACCTGTGATTTCAGCGACTCTGGAGTCAAAGGCAGGAGGATCACAGATCGGAGGCCAAAGGCAGCCTGAACAACTTAGCGAGACCCTCATACAAGATAAAAGGTAAAAAAAACAAATGGGCTGTGGGTGCAGCTCAGGGGTGGAGCACTTCCCCAGCATGTGTGAGGTCCTGGGTTCCATCTCTAGTACTGCAAAGAAAAAAAAAGGTAGATTTCCATTTTAAAAATATTTTAAAAACCTCAACAAAATAAAAAACAAAACAATTTAAAAATTAAACTAATTTCCTATGTGAATTGTACTGTATTTCTTTTGGACTTCACTGGTCAGAGGAAGCTGTGGCCTTGAGAGCTGAGCGCAGGGGTGCACGCCTGTCATCCCAGCAACTTGGGAGGCTGAGGCAGGAGGATCGCAGGTTGGAGGCCAGAGGCAGCCTGGGGAACTTAGCAAAACCCTGTCTCAAGATAAAATATACAAAAGGAGCTGGGAGTGCAGTGCAGTGGAATGCTCACAAAGCAAGCATAAGGCCCTGGGTTCAGCCCCCTAGTGCTTCGAAAGAAAGAAGAAAGAAAGAGGGGGGGGGGGAGAGAGAGAGAGAGAAGAAAGAGGAAGAAAGAAGAGAAAGAAGCAGAAAGAAAAAGAAAGAGGGAGGGGGAAAGAGGGAAGAAAGAAAATAAAAGAAAAAGAAAGAGGAAGAAAAGAGAAAGAAGAAAGAGAAAGAAAAAGAAAGAGGGAGGGGGAAAGAGGGAAGAAAGAAAATGAAAGAAAAAGAAAGAGGAAGAAAAAGAGAAAGAAGAAAGAGAAAGAAAAAGAAAGAGGGAGAGAGGGAAGGAGGGAAGAAAGAAAAGGATAGAAAGAAAGAAAGAAAGAAAGAAAGAAAGAAAGAAAAAGGGAAGCCACAGCTTGCCAGAGCAACCACCACAGGATTAGTGAAAAATAATAACAGTTATCATGATGACTAACTGAGCGATTCTGCAGGGTTATAGCCCCGATTTTTGATCAAGCTTAAGCTTTCCAACATGCTCCCAAATGCAGAGCACCACCTCCACGTCTCAGCCCAGGGAGCCCGCCTGGAGCGGTGACCCACCTCCCTCCCCCAGGCAAGCACAGGCAGGCTTTGGTGGGGGGAGCTGCGTGCTGGAAGCCAGGTGGGGCTCTCTGGGATCCTGGTGTCCTGCAGCATTTTCTATTCTTTCCCCCAGTGCTGGGGCTGGAGCCCAGGGCCTCCTGCATGCTCTGCCACTGAGTCACCCCCTGTCCTGCGCATCTTTCCTGCAGAGGAAGTGGGGCAAAGGCTGACCCATGCGGAAGGAGTCACTGGGCTGGGGAGAGGCAGGGGGCCACTTTGGATGCCCTGGTAAGCAGGGCCCAGCTGGTGTCTGATCCTGGGCTCTGATGGACCTTGACGGAGCCGCTTCAGTGGGTGTCCAGAGAGGCTGAACCCCACGGTCAGGTCACTCTCAGGAAATGAGGTACCCCACCGTAGGGATGGTACCTTTACTTTCTGGCAGTCTATATAATTTTTTTTTTTTTTTTTGGTACTGACAGGCTAAACTCAGAGCCTCGAGCATGCTTTTTAAAGCACACGTTACCACTGAGCTGCACTCTGTCTTGACACAGGGTCTGGCTAAGTTACGCAGGCTGCCTCTGGCCTCGAACCTGCGATCCTCCTGCCTCTGCCTCTCGAGTTGCTGCGATGACAGGCGTAGCCACCATGCTCAGTAATCTATATAAATATTGACAGCATCCCTATTTCCCAACGGAGGCAACTGAGGCAGAGAAAGGCCTAGTGACTTGCCCGAGGTCCACAGGGAGAAAAAGCATATGGCCTGAACAGAGTTTGGGAAACAGGAACACTTGATCTGGTACCCTTTTTTTAAAAACATGGGAAATGAGGCCCAGAGAGGCTCAGAAAGTTACCCGAGGTCACACAGCTCCTGGTAGAATATGAGATCAGAAAGGCCCCTGGGAGACTAGAGCACCCTCAGGACAAAGGCTCAAGGTTTCTCTCAAGCCTGCCCCCTTGCTAGCAATCCTCTTAGGCCAGAAGGCACTGGGGGCGCCGGCTGCAGCCAGCGGCAGCCTCCTTTCTTCTGGCTGAGCCGGCCAGCTCCGGCTTTGGGAAGTGGAAGCCACATTTATCCTGCCCCCGCCCGCGCGCCCGTGAGCTCACTGTCTAGGCATCCGCAGCTCCTGACCCCAAGCCCACGTGTCCTCCCGACTCCCGGGCGCAGCGGGGCCACCCTAGAGGCCCAGACGAGGGAGGGGCACGGACTTCCAGCTCTGTGCATGTCTCCACTGCAATTTTTTGTGTCCCCCCCCCGCCCCGATTTTGGTCAGCATCCCGGGCCCCTGTTGATCCAGGGAGGAAGCCGGGCGCGGGGGTTCCGCTTGGTTCCGGGTCCCGGGAGGCGGCCCCTCCAGGCGTGCGCTTTGCCCACTTCTCTTCTCTTTGCAAGGCAGGTGCACCCGCCAAGCGCCAGCGCGCAGTCCAGACCCAGGGGCAGCCGGCAGAGGTTTGGGCAAGAATAATTGGGTCTGAAAAGCCACATTTAATGACTCCCCTGGCCTTGGGGCATAGTGGCGGGGGGAGGGGGCAGAGAGAAGACAGGCCCACGGCTGAACTTGCTTCTCACCTCCCGGCCCCGAGGACCCAAGAGTAGCTTATGATCATCACCCCCTACCCCAAGTCCGAGTCCTTCAGGCTCCTGGCTTCTCCACGCTGAGGGTGCGGGCGCTGGATCCCCGTTTAACAGATGGGCCAACCGGGCTCAGAGAAGTGATTTGCTGAAGGTCACACAGCATTTAAAAATTTTACATTTTTATTTACTTTTTATTAGTAAGGATTTTAATTGAACATATGGCAGTCGTATGCAACCATGGGTTATATACCTGGATTTTTTTCTTTCCTTTTTTTTTTTTTTCATATTTTCATAGAGTTGCATCCCGTATTTTGCGTTTTTCTCTCCCTCCTTACCCCACCACGTTGTTCCCCTTCCCCCTTCCCCATCATCCACCCCCTCCTAGTAGTCTCTCTGCCCCACATCAGATCTACTTGTATTTTTCATTCTTAGATGTATGATTGTGTGTGTATATACATATATACATATATATAAATTTTTCTCCCTCTGTTGTTAGGTGCCATCAAGTCGTGTCTGACTCCTAGAGACCCTCATACGGTTTTCAATGGCTGATTGTTTCCGGATTGCTTCAGGACTGGGTTGCCATATCCCTCTCCCATTTTTGCGGTGCTTGGGCTAGAACCCGGGTCCTCAGAAAGTACAGAACAGGACTCTACCCACTGAGCTAAACCCCAGCCCTTTTTCTCCTTTACCGTGTGTGTGTGTGTGTGTGTGTGTGCGCGTGCGTATATGTATATATATATATGTATATATATACATATACATACATATACATATATACATATACATATATATACATATACATATATATACATATACATATACATATATATATATAATTTTTGTGTGTGTGTGTGTGTGTGTGTGTGTGGTACTGGGGGTTGAACCCAGGGCCTCGCGCTTGCATGCTCTGCAAGTGCTGGACCACTGAGCTGCACCATCAGCCCATTTTTTGACTTTTTGACACAGGGTCTCGCTAAATTCCACAGGCTGCCTCTGGTCTCGAACTTGGGATCCTCCTGGCTCTGCCTCCCAGGCCGCTGGGATTATAGGCGTGCGCCACGGCGCCCGGCTAGATTATATATTTTTTAAATCAAGGTGGCAGAGGCGGGAGGATCGGGAGTTCGATTGGCCGAGGCGAGGCTCTTTTGCCTCCAAAAACCGAAAAGAAGCTGGCGTGGACTGAGGTCGGGGTCTCCCGGAGTCTGGGGCTCTTGGCGCCAGCGCTAATGGGGCTGAGGGGCAGGCGGAGCAATGGAGCGAGGGAGAGGAAAGTCGCCCAGAGCAGTGGTGGAAAATTGAGGTTATTTGGCGAGGCCTGGGGCAGGGTGAACCAGGAACAGGTGCGTTGACATTCCAGACCCCTTAACTCTGACGCCTGCCCTTTGAGGGAGACCGCAGGGGCTGGCGTCAGAGGCACAAAAGGAAAGGATTTGCAGGATTCCTGGGCAGGCCTGTGCGCCGCCGCCAGCCTGGGCCGGGCTCGGCGGGGGGCCGGGGCGCCCCCTGGTGGCCGAGGAGGGTGACAGCCGGCCCCAGGTCCCAGCCTGGTCCTGCTGTGCCCTTTCCAATTCCGGAAAGGACAGTGAAGAGACGTTCAAAAGAGGGTGACTATCATAAACATCTAAAGGTGAATATGTGTCAACACTTTTATTTGATTTATTGGGTGCGGTGGCGCGCCTCTGTGACCCCAGCCACTTGGGAAGCCGAAGCAGGAGGATCACGAGTTCAAGGCCAGAGGCAGCCTACGTGAGAGGTCTCAAGATAAAAGATAAAAAAGGGGCTGGAGCCGGGCGACGTGGCCCATGCCTGTAATCCCAGTGACTCATGGGTCAGAGGTAGGAGGATTGCAAGTTTGAGGCCAGAGGAAGTCTGCATCATTT
The DNA here is from genome assembly GCA_007922755.1 of Pedetes capensis. Classification (NCBI taxonomy): domain Eukaryota; kingdom Metazoa; phylum Chordata; class Mammalia; order Rodentia; family Pedetidae; genus Pedetes; species Pedetes capensis. The sequence continues at coordinate 45,580 of VMDO01007849.1, forward strand.
AGCGAGATCTTGCCTCAAAAAAGGTAAAAAAATGAGCTGGGTGTGCAGCTCAGTGGCCCAGCACTTGCAAAACATGCAAGCCCGAGGCCCTGGATTCAACCCCCAGTACCACACACACAAAAAAATGAATTAAATAAATAGATAAGTAAAAGGGCTGAGGGTGCAGCTCAGGGGTAGGGCAGTTGCAAAGTATGTAGGAGGCCCTGGGTCAACCCCCAAGTACTGCAGATAGATAAATGAATGAATGAATGAATGAATGAGTGAATGAATGTTGTTGTTAGGTGCCATAGAATCGGTATCTGACTCATAGTAACCCTACGTACAACAGGCAAAACGCTATTGTCAGTGTTTCTCTGCTGTTCATAGGGTTTTCCATGGCTGATTGATTTTTGGGAGTGTGTTGCCAGGTCCTTCTCCCAAGCCTACAGCACCTGGTGTTCCCAGGCGGTCTCCCACCCAACTACTAACCAGGCCCAACCCTGCTTAGCCTCTGAGATCTGCCGGGATCAGACGCCACAGGGCTACCGCTGCAGGCAAGTAAATAAATAAATACAAATCAGAAAGTGGGCCAGCCCAGCAGTGCCGGTCTGTGAACAGCTGCGGTTTGCACTTCTGAGTTACAGGTGAGGAGGTGCGCAGGGCCAGCAATGGGGTTACTGATGATTGCGAAGTTCTTTTACTTATTTAGGGGTTCTGGGGGATTGAACTCAGGGCACTCTACCATGGAGCTGTCACCTCAGCCCATTTATGTTTTTATTTTGGGTCAGGGTGTCAAGTTGCACAGGCTCCCTCAGGCCCTGAGCTGCTGGGATTGTGGGTGGGCGCCAGAGGGCCCCGCTTGCCTGCGAACTTTTGTGGATATAGTTTGCTGACAATGGTGGATTCTGCATCGAGGGGAGGTTTTGGGGCTTTTTTTTTTTTTTTTTTTGCAGTACTGGGGGTTGAACCCAGGGCCTCGTGCTTGCATGCTCTCCAAGTACTGGACCACTGAGCTGCACCCCCAAACCCACTTTTTTTACTTTTTTGAGACACAGTCTCGCTAAATTACGCAGACTGGCTCCGGTCTTGAACTAGCGATCCTCCCGCCTCCGCCTCCCGAGCCGCTGGGATGACAGACAGTTTTGGGGTTTTTAAAGTCTGTATCTCACCAGGACACAGACATCCCTTCCCTCTTTTTGATCTTTTCTTCAGGTGGTTTTGGATCTCTTTTGCTTTTTGGTGTAGGCGGCCTTCCTAGGCTGCAAAAAGGGTCTTCCACTGTCCCCAGCAGGGGCCACAGAGAGGCACCTGCTGCCTTCATCTGTAAAAATGTCTTCCTGGCTGTGGCCAGGCCACCTGAAAAGGTGTGACTGGCTACAGATCAGGCGATTTACCAGAAATCTTCCTATTTGCAAAGGATGTGCCCCAGGAAGCACTGATCTCGGAGGAAGCGCACGTTGATATTCGTGTGTGGATCCGCCCTGGGAAGCAGAGGGCCACAGAGCCTCTTTATTCCCTTTGTTCCTGCCCTGTCTCCTCCATCAACTCTTTCCATCAGATGCGGCTGCAACTCCCAATTTTTCAGAATGCCGAGACAGGGTATTTTTTGTGTGTGCGTTTGGAGTTTCTCTTCCTTTTTTGGGGTGGGGATGCTGGTAAAGTTCAACATAAAATTCGTCTTAAAATGCACATCTCGGAGGCATTGAGGACATCTGCAATGTTGAGTAACCACCACCTCCATCTAGTTCCACAACATTCTTATCACTGTAAAGGACAACCACATCCCCATTAGCAGCCGTTCCCCACCCCCACCCCACCCCCACCCCACCCCCCGAACCCAGGCGACCACGTCTACATTCTGTCTCTCCGCATTTGCCTGTTCTGATCACTTCCTACTTCTGACTGCACATTTTGCCTCTTCTGGTCACTCACGACGTATCAAAGGAATCACATGCTACATAGCCCTTTGTGTCTGGCTTCTGTCACTCAGCATCACATTTTTAGGTCCATCTGCACTGTAGCATGGGTCAGGGCTTCATTTCTTTTTTAACGTTTATATAATATTCCACTGGATGGCTGCACATTTTTGTTTGATCATTCTTCTACTGATAGGAGAAATGCAGGCTGTTTCCTCTTCTGCACTATTGTGCACAACCCTGCTATAAATGCTAGTGTACAAGTATTTGTGCGAATGCATTTTCCATTCTTTTGGGTGTATACCTAGTGGTGGAATTGCTGTGTCACAGGGTGCATTGCCCAGCTTCACGTTGCTACAATAAAATACCCGAGACAGGTTACTGGTGAAGAAAAGAAGGTTTCTTTAGCTCATGGGTCTGCGGGTTTCATCCAAGATCAGGTGGCCCCATTCCTTTGGGCCTGTGGTGAGGGCACCAGACGGCAATGAGGGTTGGGTGTCAGACCCAACCGCCTCCTAACAAGCCAGGAAGTAGAGACAGAGGACCAGGAAACTCTGGGCTGACCTCCAATGACTAAAGGAAGTCCCACTGCTCCCTGCCTCTTAAAGGTCCACAGCACCCCCCAACAGCGTAACACATGGACCTTTGTGGGTCACAATGGATATTCAAATCATAAAGAGCTGGGGAGGGGGTTCAGTGGCCCAGCTCCTACCCAGCATGTGCAAGGCCCCGGGTTCCATCCCCAGCACTGCAAAAGAGAAACAATAAAACAGGGTTCAAACCAGTGTGGGGTAAGTGTGGGATGAATTTTGTTTTCCCCACTTAAAAATCATGTTGGTAGCTGGGTGCAGTGGCGCACGCCTGTCATCCCAGCAGCTCAGGCGAGGTAGGAGGACTGCAAGTTCGAGAGCAGAGGCAGTCTGCGTAACTTAGTGAGACCCTGTCTCAAAAAAAAAAGTAAAAAAGTGGGCTTGGGGTGCAGCTCCGTGGTCCAGCACTTGCAGAGCATGCAGGCGCAGGGCACTGGGTTCAACTCCCAGTCACCCCTCCCCCCAAAAAAGAATCATGTTGGTAGTTCAAAGAATCTTGACTGTCACTGTGTGGGGTCATGAAAACACATTTGGGGTGGGCCCTGGGGGCAGCTCCTGGTGGCCTGAGACTTCGGCCTCCTCAGTTGGAGAGGTGGCTGAGAAAGGATGGGCCACCCAGGTTCCCATCACCCACCTCAGGGACACAGCCCACAGGCCCCACCCCCATGACAACAGCGGGGGCCAGGGCGTGGCCTCACCCAGATGAGGGAGGAGAGGTCACCAGGCCAGATGGGAAGGAGAGGATCGTGGTCTGGGGAGTGGGGGCCCAGCTAACAGCAGGGGCCAGGAATCCGCCAGCTCCAGGTTCAGGACTCGGCTCTGGAGCGCCAGGGTCTCCACCTACCCTAGGCACCCTATGGGCTCAGGTGACACGTGGAAAGCACTGGAACAGCCGTGGCCAAACTGTGGCATGCGGGCCACAGCACTTCAGACAGCTAGTGATGAGGCCCCACAAAATCTTTTTTTGGGGGGTGGTACCGACAGTTGGACCCAGGGCCTCGCGCCTGCATGCTCTGCAAGTGCTGGACCACAGGAGCTGCACTCTCAGCTCCCCCCACCTTTTTTTTAACTTTTTGAGACAGGGTCTCGCTAACTGCCTCTGGTCTCGAACTTGTGCTCCTCCTGCCTCCGAGCTGCTGGGATGACAGGCGTGTGCACCATGCCCAGCAGCCACACCACCTTTGAACGGCACGTGCTTTTTGGTGTTTCTTTTGTTTTTGACCCAATGTGTACCGCCCACTTTGACGTTCCAAAGTGACAGTGAACACGTCCACAGAACTCCACCTAATGCTTCTTTACGACACACTGGGAGGGCGCCACAGCACCAAACTCGAACCTTCAAATAAGCGTGACCGTGTCACAGGTGACAAGGTTCAGGTTAGCACCACCGTCAGCCACCTGGTCAGCCAAGGACAATCAGGCTGACTGGCAGTGATCTGAAGGTTTGTAAAGCTACTTAGGGGTGCATCAGAGATGACATGAGTTTCTGGCAACTTGGCAAGTAACACAGCAATTGCTGGTGATATTCTTGAAAACCTAGTTCAACTGAGTGCTAGCCTCTGTGAATGAACCACCGCAAAAGGGACCTGAGGGCTACCAACGAACACCCATTACCACGGGACCAGACATTGATAATTTTACAAAAGTAAGGTCAAATTTCCCACTGGTTTTGTAATGTTCTCATCTTCACGATAAAAAATATACAAAGCCTCATTCCGCACACACGCTGACTGACAACTCCTTCCTGTTTGTGCAACGTGGCCCAGGGCAGCTGGAAGGCCAGACCCTCTCCTCTAGGGCCACACCGGCCCCTGGGGGCAGCGCCTTATTGAGAAAGCACCGGTGCTTCTGGACTGCACTCTGGAATAATTGTCAGGCAGCCTGCGGGGCAGCACCTGGCCTGGATGTGCGGCTCCAGGCCACGTCCCAGTGCTAAGGTATGACTTGGGGGGGGGGCAGGCGGGGCGAGTCTGGAGGCTCAGGCAGAGAGGCAGGAGCCTGACTGTCCCTGCCTGGGCTGCGGCTGCTGCGGACTGGATGGGACAAGTCTCTCCCATGAAGTCATCCCACAGATGGCCCGGCCTGACCCACTCAGAGCCACGTGACGGGACACACAAAAAAGCCAGCTTTATTGCTCTGATTAACCAGTTCAGACAGGACCCGGGGACGGGGGCAGGGAGATGCAACACGGCCTCTTCCTCCTCCGTGGTGCCCTGGGGCTGACCAGGCCGCCCTGGGTGCCACCAGCGCCAGTCCAAGTCCCTGCGGGGCGGCCCAGGGGACCCCTGCGAGGTCCTGGGGCAGAGGTGGGGCCGCACCTTCAGGAAGCGGGCTTGCTGGAGGCAGGGCCCGCCCCCTGCTTCTTGGCTGGGGCCTTCAGCACGGCCAGCTTCTTGGGCAGGCTGGAGCTGGCGCGCATCACCACGTCGTGTTCGATCTTCTTCCGGATGCCCACCTCCAGGTTCTGCGGGAGACGTAGAGCGGTCAGGCTGCTGCCCTGCCTGCAGGCTGCGGATTCAGTCCCGCCTTTGCCCCACACTCCCCAGGCCTGAACACACGTCAACACCTTGTCTTCTTTGCTCCGCCTTTCCTTCTTTTTTTTTTTTTTTTTTTTGAGACAGAGTCTTGCTAAGTGGTACAGGCGGCCTCCGGCCTCGAGCCCTCGATCCTCCTGCCTCAGCCTCCTGAGTGCTGGGATTACAGGCATGCGCCACCCTGCCCGGCCAAAACCCCAACCTGTCACCTTGGTACCTCTGCTGGTGCCCATTTTACACGTGGTGAGGCTGAGGCTCCTGCAATAAGGAAGCAAGTGTCCATGGTGCCCATGGTCTCCAAGCCGTATGTGTGATGGGGGACAGGAACCCGTGTGCCCAGTGTCTGGCCCCAGCCTCTAGGCAGGCAGCCCCACCCTCAATTTACATATGGTGACCTGGGGCTCCAGGTGGGATGGAAGCCAGTTTGAGTCCCTGTCTGGTGGCTGAGCCACCTTCCCCAGCTGCCCCTCCCTGAGCTCCAATCACCACAGCCAATGCCGCCAGGTTCATCCTGTGCCTGGGCACAGGGGACGTGGCAGCAAACGAGACGCAGAAAAACTCCCTGCCCGTGTGGGGCCAGGGTTCACCATGTATGTGTGGGAGACATCAACGGCAGGGACCCACTGTGTCCGACTGTGACACTGACAGCAGCTCCCTCCCAAGGCAACCTGAAACAATCAGCCACTGAAAACCTCATGAGGCGCACCACGAGTTGGACCCAACTTAACGGCACCTAACGACAATAATGACAACAACAACATGGAGAAAGGGGTATCAGGGATAATGTGGGGGGTGGGGGCTGGAAGGGAGAGAGTGGATTTCCAGGGGAAGAATCCAGGCAGAGGAAACGGGCAGCCTGAGTTCTGGAGAGGGACAAGGAGCTGCTAAGGGGCTCGTAGGGCTGGAGGACAGGAACCAGAGGAACGGAGGGCGTGCGACAGGGAGGTGTCGGGGCGACTGCGGAGGGCCTTCTGGCTGAGCTGAGGGAGCTGGGCCATTCCTGAGTGAGGTGGGAGCCATGGAGGGTTCTGTGCAGCGGAGGCATGGGACGGGATTTGTGGGGCTCACAGGCACCCTCTGGTTGCTGGGGACGGAAGGCAGTCTAGCCAGGAGATGGGAGAGGTGACCACAAAGGTTGATGTGGCAGGTGATACAGGTGGGAAGGGGGCGGATTCCAGATTCATTCTAAAGGGCGCTAAATGTGAGACCGAGGCGGGGTTGGAAGATGATCCCCAGCATTTGGAAGGCGGGCGGGGCCTGAAGTGAGACTAAGGCAGGATCAGGGTAGGGAGGAGGGGAGCATGGGGAAGGGAGGGGCAGGAGCCGCTTTTGGACATGCTGAGTTTGGGGAGCCCGTGAGTCTCTTCCCACCCCTCCCCCATGGAGGTAAGAAGACAACAGGTGCCCAGCTTGGAGAAAACCAATGCTCTGGGGACAGAGGATCATTTGCTCAACGTCACAGGGCTGGAGAAAAATTCAAAGGCAGCTCTCACTCCCAAAAACAAAACCAACCCAACCAACCAAGCAAAAAGACCAACCAACCAACCAGCCAGCCGACCAAAACCAGACTGAAGCAGGGCGCCATGGCACAGGCCTGTCGTCCCAGCAACTCGGGAGGTTGAGGCAGGTGGATCTCAAGTTGCAGGCCAGAGGCAGCCTGTGCAACGTATTGAGACCCTGTCTCAAAATAAAAAATTAAAAAAAAAAAGAAAATGCTGGGGGTGCAGCTCAGTGGTAGAGCACTTGTCTAGCACGCAGGAGGCCCTGGGCACAACCCCTAGTACTGCTAGGTCAAAACAAAAACAAGCAATCAAACACCACCACCACCAACAACAAAAACAACAAAAAATTAAACCTTTATTCAACTTCATCAGCTCAACCCCACCCACGTAGACATAACAGATGCAATTAAGAAGAACCAACAAAAAGCCGGGCGTGGTGGTGGTGGAGCACGCCTGTAATCCCAGCGGCACGGCTCGGGAGGTGGAGGCAGGAGGTTTGCAAGCTGGAGACCAGAGGCAATCTGCATAACTTAGCCAGACCCTATCTGAAAAAGTAAAAAATGGGCTGAGGGTGCAGCTCTGTGGTCCAGCACTTGCAGAGCATGCAAGCACAAGGCCCTGGGTTCAACCCTCAGTACTGAAAAGAAAAACAAAACAAAACAAAACAAAAAAACCAACAAAAAAGACAAGGATGACCAAGGCTGCTAGCATGGACTGCATGCAGCTCTGTGCTGTTCTCAGAGCGCTGCAGGTGCTCTGTGGCACTGTAACTTTACGAACTAGGGAGATGCTATTGCTAAGACCATTCCACCGGGAAAAGGCTCAGGGGGTCAGGTGCTGTGGCCCATCCTTGTAATCCCAGTGACTCGGGAGGCTGAGGCAGGAGGATCCCAGGCAGGAGGATCCCAAGCCGGAGGCTGCATAACTTAGGAAGACTCTGGGGGTGCGGCTCAGTGGTGGAATACTTGCAAAGTATGTGTGAATCCCTGGGTTCAACACTTCCATAGGAGGAGGAGGATCAAAGTGAAGAAACAGCAGCCACTGATGTAGTATCTATTTGCACCTAGCATGGACTTCTTGCCAAGCTGGGATTTGCAATTCCTAAGAGCAGGTGACAAGGTCTGAACACTTTCTGTGCTCCAGGCCTGCTGAATGCTAAATGAGGTTCTCCCCCCCCCCTTTCCCAGTTCTGGGGGGTTGAACCCAGGGATTCACATATGCAGCAGGCTCCCAAAGAAAGATCCCTCTCTCTCCCCAAGTGATAAACCAGTAGTTCCTTGTGAAAACACTGTTTGTTCACGTAAAGACTGCTTAACTTGTTACAAATAATGGGGGTTGTCTACGGCCATGCCACCCTGATTGGGCTAGATCTAGTCTGATCTAGGAAGCTAAGCAGGGTCGGACCTGGTTAGTTCTTGGATAGAAAACAAATAATGTGGGTCTAAGTCATTTTGATTTCTTACAGATGAAAAGTAAATTCTGCGAATCACAGAGCTGTTCCAGCTTGACAGAATTGCTTATCACATTGGGTCGCTGAGTCGGTCCTGGCTCAACTGCACCTAACAACAGCTACTACCATGTATATACCTGGGACATGTATGTCCCAGCCTGGAGAAATTTAAGCCCCTCTCCCTTCTCTTCCTCTAAGTTGCGAGAGAGAACTGACCACCTGACCACCCTCTACCTGCTTCTGTAACCTTGCATTGTCTGTTCTCAAGCCGTTATCACTTTTGAAAGCCTCCCTCCCTCAGAAACCTACAAAAAGGCTGAGCTTCCTTTGTTCGAGGCTCAGTCTTTGGAAGGGATTCCAATGAGTTACGAACCGGTACAACAAAGGCCTCCAAAAGCCTCGGATCTCTCTAATTCCCTTTGGGACTCCCTAACACAGAGCTAGGCAAATGCTCCACCACCGAGGGGCGCAGGTGGTCTCTGGCCTCGAGCCCGCGATCCTCCTGCCTCAGCCTCCCCAGTGCTGAGATCACAGGCGTGCGCCAGGGCGCCCGGCTAACAGCAGTCTGCGTACCCACTGAGCAGAGGAGGGCACGGGGGCTCAGGGAGCTGGGCGTCCCGCCCTCTCGGATCCCCCCGGCGCTCTCCGGGCCCCGCTCACCTTCTTGAGCTTCTGTTGCTGCAGGACGCGCGCCTTCTTGGGGGCGATAACACGGCCTGGAGAGAGAGGCGCTCGGTTGAGGCCGGGCAGCCCCGGGCCCGCCGCCCCCCGCCCCCGGCCACCCCCCGCCCCCCGGCCACTCCTTACCGCCCTTCCGCGGGCCCCGGCTCCGCTCCGAGGCCGCCGCCGCGCTCTTGCTTTTCGCCGGCTTCTTCGCTTGGAACTTCCGCTGCCCCTGCGCCATGATCAGGCGTGCGCCGGAAGAGGCGGGACCATTGGCAGTCGCAGCCGGAAGGCGCGGGGCACTCCGGGATACAGTGGGGTGGAACGGCGCAAAGCCTCACGGGATACAAAGTGGCATAGTTAAAGGGGCAGCAGCCCACGGAAGTGGCAGGTACTACAAATTCGAAGGGAAATTATGTTGACATTTGCGGGACGCTTATGTTTTTATCAAACTTATACTACTTTATTCCTTTTTAACGTAAAAGCTCGAGTTATGATTAGGGTAAGGAAAGTGAGGAACTCAGTTCTGGTGGAAAATTTCTAGGTATGCAAAAAAGTTTAGTTTTCTTTTTGTGGTGTTGGGGATGGAACCCAGGGTCCTGCATGCTAGGCAAGTGCTCTATCACTGAGCTGCATCCCAGCCTTACTCCTTTTAATATTAAAATATTTCAAAACATATACATATATATATATATATATACACACTTAATGTTAAAAAGTATTATTTGTGAGCTGAGTGTGCTAACACCTGTAATCTCAGCAACTCGGGAGGCAGAGGCAGGAGGATCACAAGTTCGAGGCCAGAGACAGCTTGTGCAATTTAGCAAACCCTGACTCAAATAAAAAATAAAAAATGGGCTGGGGGTGTAGCTCGGTGGTGGAGCACTGCCAAAGCATGCGTGAGGTCCTGGCCTCAGCTTCCCAATACAACAGAAGACCAAACCAAAACAAACAAAATAAATTTTGTGAAAAAACTATATTTTTATTTGGAGAGAGGGTCTCACTGTGTAGCCCAGGCTAGCCTGGAATTCATTATAGAGTCATGAGGTAGTTTTTGTAAATAAAGTTTCATGGGAACGAGGGCCAGTATCAGGTGTGAGGAGGGTAAACTCAAGTTGCAAATGCAAGGTTCGATCTTCCATTTAAGATCTTGATATTTTGATTATCATCTCTTTGCATTAATTCTGATTTTTTTTTTTTCCTGCGGTACTGGGGTTTGAACTCACAGCCTCGCACTTGCATGCTCTGCAAATGCTGGACCACTGAGCTACCGCCTCCAGCCCATTTTTCACTTTTTGAGACAGGGTCTCGCTAAGTTACGCAGACCGCCTCTGGTCTCCAACTTGCGATCCTCCTGCCTCCGCCTGTGGAGCCGCAGGGATTACAGGCGTGCGCCACCGCACCTGGCGCTAATTATGATTTTTAAAAAAGTGCTACATGAATATATTATTACCTTGGTTACTGGGCTCCTTTGGTATCCTGTTTTAAACTTTGCAGCGGAGGGGTCACCCTAGTTCTAGCCTAACAGCAACCCTAAGAAGGAGGTACAAGTGTTATCCCCATTTTATAATTGAGGAAATAAGGCACAGAGAGATGAAGGAACTTGCCCTAGATCACACAGTGGAGAAAGAGGTGGAGCTGGGATTTGAACATGGGATGCTGAGTTCCCACTGCTGGGGCTCTTGAGAGCCATGCCAGGCCCTCTTTTCTCTTCCTGCTCTAAAAGCAAGTGTGGCTGGGGGAAGAAGGTCAGCTTTTGGGTAGGCCATTCAAGAAATCTATCATCAACAGCCGGGCACTATGGGGCACAGCTGTAACCCTAGCTACTCGGGAGGCTGAGGCAGGAGGATTGCCAGTTCCAGGCTAGAGGCAGCCTGTGTAACTTAGCTAGACCCTGTCTCAAAATAAAAAATAGAAAGGGGCTGGGTGTGCAACTCAGTGATAGAGCGCTTGGCTAGCACATGGGGGGCCTTGGTTCAACCCCTAGTCCTAGAAAAAAGGAGAGCAGGAAATTATTATAAAACCTGAAGAATGGGGGGCAGGAAAGGGAGGTCCAGATAGGTCACAACTGGGGTCCACCTAGGGCTCCTCTCCTGAGAAGACGGTGGCGCTGAGGGCTGCCCGGAGCTCCTCGGGAGCAAAGACACCCAGCTCTGTGACAATGCCCCCAGTGATGAGGTCATGGGGGGTGACGTCGAAGGCAGGATTCCAAACCCCAATCCCTGTAGGGGAGAAAAGGCAGGTCAGGAGGCACGGATTTGACTCTGAAAATCCTCAAATTTTCAGGCTGCTGTTACCTATCTCTCCAACAGTGGTCCTAGGGGCTGGGGAGCCTTGAGAATCTAGGGATCCCTACCCCAAAAGTGCATAAAGGCATGGACTTTGAATCAAGTATCAAGGTTAGACTGCCCCCCTCCAATCCTGGACTATCACTGCCCATGAAGGTTTCAAAGTCTTATCAATACCCACTTGACTTTGACTCTGGCATGCTCCATGCCAGGGTCTTAGACTCTACCTCAGGGCCTTTGCATAGGCCCAAATATGCACATGACTTGTTCTTGCATCTCCTTCAGGTCTTTTTTTTTTTTTTTTCCTTTTGTAGTGCCAGGGATGGAACCCAGGATGTCCTGCATGCTAGGCAAATGCAAGGCCCTGGGTTCCATCCTTGGCACAAAAACAAATGAACAAACAAATACACATACACACGCAAAAAAAAAAAAAAAAAGGGAAGGAGGAACAAGAGGAAGAAGGAGAGATGATGACAGCCAGGTGCACCACCTGTAATCCTGGTGTTCTAACAGTCTCTCTCTCTTTTTTCCTTCTTGGTTTGTGGTGCCAGGGATGGTACTTAGCTGCCTTTTTTTCTTATAAATGTTTGTCTAGGTATATATTCTGATTTTTTGTTCAGGTGAGGAAACAGAGATGGAGAATAAGCAAGAGAATTTGCTCAGAGCCATGCGTATACCGGTTAGTTACACGTTCGGACCTTGAACCTGACCTCTACGATGCTCCTGGTCTAAGCAGTGGCTTGAAGGAGCTGCTAAAACCCAGAAACTCACGGTGCCCTAAAGGCCACCTGCCCTGGAAGTGCTCAGGTGCCGTGGTGACGTCTTCCGGCCGCAGCTTACCGGGTGCTGCGATCCTGACCCCGTTCAACTCGGTCAGCTCAGGCCCCGGGCGCTCCTCGATGACGATCTCCTGGCCGGTCTCCAGGCGGAGGTCACACGAGGAGCTGGGGGCGGCCACGTAGAAGGGGACGCCGTGGTGCTTGGCGACGATGGCCAGCTGGTAGGTGCCCACTTTGTTGGCTGTGTCACCGTTAGCGACCACGCGGTCGGCTCCCACGATGACAGCTGAGGGGTGGAAGTTGGGGACGGGGGTGTGTCACATGGCCTGGCCCCGGATCTATGGCTCCGCCCCCCGGCCTGCGCCCAGCCTGCTGACCTGACACGCCCCGGCGGGCCATGGCCGCGGCCACCATGCTGTCGGCGATGAGCGTGGCAGGGATCTGCTCGTAGACCAGCTCGAAGGCCGTCAGCCGCGCTCCCTGGTTGTAGGGCCGGGTCTCCGTGCAGAAGGTGCGCTCCAGGCGGCCCAGCTTGTGCAGGGAGCGGATCACACCTGGAGAGGCCGGGCAGATGGGCCGGGTGGCCCCATGGTGAGGGCTGCGGGCTCCCAGGCTGGGCTTGGATTTCTAAAGGCTCACCAAGAAGTCTCGCCCCTGGGTCTTTGCACTAGCTGTTCCTTCTGCCTGGCACACTGTTCCATAAACCCCCACTTTTCCAACCTTGGGTTTCTGCTCTGCCTTTAGCATGTAACACCTTGTTTTGGAAGTTGTGATCCTCCTGCCTCAGCCTCCTGGCATTTAGCATCTTCTAACTTTTTAATTTTTCCCAGTGTTGGGGATAGAATCCAGGGTCCTAGACATGCTGAGCAAATGCTCTACCACTGACCTATACCCTTAAAACCTCTTGTAACACCCTTTCTTTTTTTTTTTTTTTGGTGGTACCTGGGGTTTGAACTCAGGGTCTTGCACATACCTTGCAAGTGCTCTGCCACTGGCCTGCATCCCCAGAACATTTTTAAATTTTTTATCTGAGACAGAATCTCGCTAAGTTACGCAGGCTGCCTCTGGTCTCGAACGTGTGATCCTCCCGCCTCCGCCTCCCGAGTCACTGGGATTACAGGCGCCCGCCACCACACCGGGCTGTGACCCCCCTTTATGTATTTGTCTTGTCTGTCATCTGTGCCTCCTATCCCCCTAGGACTTCCTAAGAGCAGAGACCGTGTCCATTGTCACTTGCTGGATCCTCAGTGCCTGGCACACCGTAGGCGCTTAATAAATGTTGGTTGAGTGAATGAGTCAAAGGCAAGAGTCTTGTCCTGAAGAGCTGAATTCCCAGGCAAGTAGGCAAATCTGGACAACCGAGGGACAACCTAATGCTTCGACCTTTCCCCCTCACCCCCTGCAACTCACAGGTACCCCAGTCTTACTTGGGGGGGTCCCCTCCCTGCTTCTCAGTCCCCTGGAATCTATATCCTGCCAACTCTCCAGGCAGATAGCTCAGGCCAGGCCCACGAGGCAACTGATCCGGGACAGGCAGGGAACCCTATCAGAGCCCAGGAGATACAAGGACACGTTTCTGGGACCCTCATGATCAGAGCCCTGGTGGGCTCCCGTCAGCCCCTGGATGAGGGCGGGTAGAGCTAAAGGACAGGGATAGATGATCTCATGTCATTGGTTGGGCCCCTGGATCCAGCTGCACCTGAAGCCAATCCCCGTAAGTGTTTCTGTACAAGAACAAATATGTTCACATTTTTTTGTTGTTGGTGGCTAAAGTGGTTTGGGTTCCTTCTTCTTCCTTTCTTTTTCTTTTTTCTTTTTGGGTGGTGGGGATTGAACCTCAGGCCTTATGCCTACTGAGCTAAGCCTGTGTTCTGAGATTTTTTTTTTTGGTACTGGGTGTTGAACCCAGGGCCTCGTGCTTGCATGCTCTGCAAGTGGTGGACCACTGAGTTGCACCCCCAGCCCTTTTTTTTTTTTTTTTTTTTTTTACTTTTTGAGACAGGGTCTCCCTAAATTATGCAGACTGCTTCTGGTCTCGAACTTACGATCCTCCTGCCTCCTGCCTCCACCTCTCCAGCCGCTGGGATTATAGGCATGCTGGGATTATAGGCAGGCGACACCACGCCCAGCAACTGTGTTCTGACCTTTGAGCTACGCCCCCAGCCTAGGCTTCTTCCTCCTGCATCCAATTAAAGGCCTTCCCCTGTTCCTGAGGACGCCCACTCACCTAGGGCCGTGCCGTAGCCTGCGGTGGCCAGCGCGCCTGTGTTACAGTGGGTCAGGACTGTCACCTTGCCGCCCCTGGGGGCCACTCGCTCCAGGAGGTGCTGAGCTCCCAGGTCCCCGATGCTCTGGTTGTCTCTGAGGTCTTTCTCCAGCATGTCCTCAGCACAGTGGATCACTCTGGGACCAACGAGGGACTTTAGTGCCAGCAACGGCACCCAGGAGCCCAGGGCAGCCCCTCTGCTCTGCACAATGCTGGTCTACCCGGCTGGTGCTCAACGCCTCTCCACCCTTGCAAATCTGTCAGTCTATTGGCTCACGTGGCAGATGTTGACTGAGTACTTCCAGTGTCAGATGCTGGGGCGGGGGCGCAGCAGTGAACAAGACAGAAGGAGCTGACACAGGTCGGGGAGGCAGGCCAGGAGCAGATAATAAAATGAAGGACAAGGCGGCAGAATCAGGCAACAGAGAACGGGGTATGAGCTGTGGTATACACGGGAGTTGGGGAAGGCAAAACCCTGAAACCTGCAGGTGGGGCTGGATTGGATCTGTGGATACATGCCCTGCAGCAAAGGCACGTATGTGCAAAGGCCCTGTGATAGGAGCCAGCAGATGAGGCCTTGTAAAATTGAGAATGGTGGGGCTGGAGCGGAAGGGAAGAGGAAGAAAGGAAGAAAGCAGGGAGGGTATCAGGACCAGAAAGATAATCACTCAAAAACAAAAATCAGAAGAAAGACCTCGACGGGCGTATGAAGGCTGGACAAGTTCCAGGATCGTGCAGTTAAGGGGTTGAGTACAAGGACCCTAGAGCCAAGCTGCCTGGAGGACTCGCACCCCTGCATGTGGGGCTGTGGACGTGGGACTTAGGTGCTCCATGCCTCAGTTTCCCCACGTGTAAAATGCGTCAAGACTGAGTCAGTAGCTTCTGTTCCGTGCAGGGCCTGGCGCAAGCCTCCCTCCCAACCCCCTCGACCCCCGCACCTCTCCCGGACTGAGTCCTCGGTGGCGCCCTCCCGCTCCGCCTCCTGGGCTGCGGCGTCGGCCAGGGCGCGGGCTGCACGGGCCATGTTAACGGCGGTGGGCCGGGCGGTTACGAGGAAGTCCAGCTTGTCGCGCACGAAGGCCACCAGGGCAGTGAGCCCTGGTCCCCCCGCGCCCGCCTGCAGCTCCACAGCGAGGCTGAGGCAGCCCACCAGGGCGATGGCCGGGGCGCCGCGCACCTGTTGGGGAGGGATCCGGGGGTCAGGGGTGCAAGGGGCGGGTGCTCCGCCACCCAGCCCCGCCACCCCGCCGCGCGCGCCCACCTTCATGGCACGGATGGCCTCCCAGGCCTGCTGCACCGAGCCCACCGCCTCGTACCGGCTCTGCTGGGGCAGCAGCAGCTGGTCGAGGATGTGCAGCGAGCCCCGCGAGTACCGGATCGCTTCCAGGCTCATGGTGCAGCCCCTGCGCTCGCCCGCGCTCGCCGCACCGCAGGGCGCACGCGGATGCCGCGTCTCTTACCGAGGGGGCGGGGCCGGGCCTGGAGGCGGAGCCTTCCCGGGAGGAGGCGCATGCGCGCACCGCTCAGACTTTGCAGAGCCCCGGGCCCGCGGTGCACCTGGCTGATCCTTTCCCAGCGCGGACTGGCAGTTAGCTGCCTCATTGGAACCACAAGAGTGGCACCATGGATAGGGCGCCCGCTGGATCCCAGTGCCTGTGTTTACGTTCAGCTGACCTGTTAGGGGGGTCACAGCATGAGCGTCTCCAAATACCAGGGCACCGCAAAGTGACCGCCTGCTCCAGCCCGAGCAAGTGCTGCTGGCGGCCTCCTGGAGACCAAGGCGCTAACTGGAAATTCCAAGGAACAGACTTGGGTTCTCTCTCTCTCTCTTTCTTTCCCTCTGTCTCTGTCTCTGTCTCTGTCTCTGTCTCTGTCTCTGTCTCTCTCTCTCTCTCTCTCTCTCTCTCTCTCGCTCCCTCTCTCTCTCTCGTGCTGGGGATGGAACCAGGGCCCAAGCATGCTTAGCAAGAGCTCAATGTCAGCGCTTGGACAGATTTTTTCCCCCTAGTGGTCGGAGATTGAACCCAGTGTTCCATGCATGCCACGCAAGTACTCTACCACTGAGCTGCGCCTCTAGTCTCTTTTTTGTTTGTTTTTTGCGGTACTGGGGGCTGAACCCAGGGCTTCGCGCTTGTATGCTCTGCAAGTGCTGGACCACTGAGCTGCACCCTCAGCCCATTTTTTAACTTACTTACTTTCTTTCTTTCTTTCTTTCTTTCTTTCTTTCTTTCTTTCTTTATTGAGACAGTCTCGCTAAATTATGCTGACTGCCTCTGGTCTCGAACTTGAGATCCTTCTGCCTCTGCCTCCTGAGCCGCTGGGATTATAGGTGTGCTGGGATTATAGGTGTCCGCAGGGGTTATAGGCATGCGACACCGCGCCCAGCTTCTAGTCCCTTTTTTTAAAAAAAGTTTTTGAGCCATGGTGTAGCTGAATTGTGTAGGCCGCCTCGGCCTCCTCGGTGCTGGGATTGCTGGCGTGTGCCATGGTGCCCAGCTGGATGGGTTCCGTGGTTTTTTCACAATATAGAGCACAAGAGTAAGTTTATTGGAGACAGAGAATACAGACACGAATCGTAGAGGCAGCGCACCTTCAAGACGTGAAGGCGGGCAGTAGGAAAGGGCTACTCCCTGTTTGTTTTTTTGGTGGGCTCTTAATTGCCGCCCCAAGACCCGTCCAACTCCCCAGAAGGCGACGTGGAGCCGATGGGGCTTCGATCTTCCCAAAGGCAGCTGTCGGGGTAGATTCTGAATTTGGCGGGGCCCTCAGCCCCGCGAAGACAGGAGCCTGTTTTTATTTCCCCCCAGGGGTGCATCTCCAGCGGTTGGGACACGCGCGGGGCTCAGCTGGGGTTTGTCAGTCCCTTTCTCTAGGTTTAGGGGAGGTGCTGGGTCACGGGCCCCCTGGTGGATGCACAGCGGACTCTGGGTCATTCTGCTCCACATTTCCTTCAATCGGACCCTAATGCGAGGTTTAAGACCGAGTCCCCAGAGGCCTAGGCTGACAGGGAACTGCGGACCTTCCCACCTCAGCCTCCACAGCACCTGCCCGGCTCCGCCCCCACCTTGAGGCGAGATCTCTAGAGGTTGAGACAGGATCTCCCGAGACCCAGGCTAGCCTGGTACTGGACATCCTCCTGCCTCAGGCCCCTGAGAGAGGGGATCACAGGCGTGGCCACCACGCCCGGCTCCGCCCTCACCTTGACGGATCTCACCAGGTTGAGACAGGATCTCGTGAGACCCAGACAGGCAGCAAGGTACTCGACATCCTCCTGCCTCAGCCTCCATAATGCTGGTGTCACAGGGGTGGTCATCGCGCCCCACCCTGCTCTCACCTTGAGACGAGATCTCACGAGGGAGAGAGAGGATCTCGCGAGACCCAGGCTGGCCTTCCCTTCACTGTCGGGCTGCGATGGCAGGCGAGCAGCCTGTGGCCGGGTCCTGCGGGCGCCTGGTGGACTGGCCTCTCCGTGGGCCGGGGATAAGCAGCAGCCGGCACCTGCATCCGGCGCGGATCCCGGGCACCCCGTGCGCCGTCTCTGGCCTCTCCATGTGGGTCCTGTGGCCCGGCCCCCCCTTACCCTTCACACTCAGCCCCTGCCACCTCCTCCAGGAAGGTGGCCGCGATCCAGACCTTGAAGCCCCCCTAGTGCTGATCGAGGGCCACGTCAGTGGTCACAGCGGCGGCGTGGGGTCGGCCATTGATTGGTCAGGGCGCGGGGAGGGCAGCCCCATGGGTCGCCAGTAACACGAAGCAGGGGCAAAGAACAGGGCTTTAATGTGGGGGTGCTGGGGTCCCGCACGGCGCGTCGCCGTCACCCAGAGCAGAGAGGTCACGCTGTCCTTTCGGTTCCCGCGGTCCGTGCGGGCTGAGACCGCAGTCCGTGACTCGCTCACTCGCTCTCCGAGTCGGAGTAGTCGGCCACTAGGGATGAGCTCAGGCTGCAGGGGGCCCGCGGGTCTGGGGGGTCCCCGGCCTCCCCGGAGGGCCCGGGTGGGGGCGGGGCTCTGTCGCCGCAGCGCCCCTCCGGCCCCCGCGGTCCATCCGCCTGGGCGGGCGCGGCTGCCTCCTGAGGGCTGCCCTGCGGGGACGCGGGTCTGTCCTGGGTGGCGCCCTGGGGTGGCCGCGGCTCCTCGGGCCCCGGGGGCTCGGCTGGGTGCTGGGGGCTCTCGGGGACTTCCCGGGAGCGCCGCCGCACGATGCCCAGGTCCCCCACGGTGATGGTGGCGCCGGCGGGCGCGGGTCTGTGCGCCTGGCACAGCCTTTTCAGCACGCTGCTGGCCCTGGTGCTGCCGGCGCGGGGTCCCGGGGCCGAGGGGAACCAGGAGCGGCTGATGATCTCCGTGCGCTTGAGTTTCTGCTTGTCTTCATAGGCTGCGGGGAGGAGAGGACACTGAGGACAGGGGCTGGGGGGTGGCCTTGGGTTCCATCCCCAGCACTAGGAAAAATAAAAGAGAAAAAAAGAAAAGCAATACAAAGAATAAAGAAAAAAAGAAGAAGAAAAGGAAGAGAAAGAAAAAGGAAGAGAAAAAAAGAAGAAAGGAGCCCGGCCCGGTGGCGCATGCCTGTAACCCCAGGCCAGGAGGCAGGAGGATCGCAAGTTCGAGACCAGAGGCAGTCTGCGGAATTTAGCGAGACCCTATCTCAAAAACTGAAAAAATGGGCTGGGGCTGCTGCTCCGCGGTCCAGCACTTGCAGAGCATGCAAGCGCGAGGCCCTGGGTTCAAACCCCAGGACCACAAAAAAAATAAAAATAAAAATAAAAATAAAAATAAATATATAATAAAAAATAAAATAAAATAAAAATAAAAAGAGAAAAAAGCAAAAAGATAAAAAAAGGGAGAAAAATCCAGGTGCTGTGGTGCATGCACACCGCCCAGCAACTCAGCAGGGAGGCAGGAGGATGACAAGTTTGAGGCCAGAGGCAGCCTCTGTAACTCAGCAAGACCCAGTCTCAAGATGAAATCAATCAATAAATAAACAAATAAAAAGGCGGGGGGTGCAGCTCAGCGGCAGAACACTTTCCTGGCGTGCAAGAGGGGGGCCTGGGTTCAATCCCCAAGTATTGGGAAGAAAGACTAACCAAGGCTGGAGGGAGGCCCAGAGCTGCCCTTTGCTGCCTGCCACAGGCCTGGCATGGCGGGATATTCCCCCATGTCTGCAGCCCCGCCCTCTGTAGGCCTCCCCTCCACCAGCGCCCCAGACTCACAGTCCAGAGTGTGGAACTTGAGTAGCGCGGCCAGCCTGCGGTCGTCCTCCGTCTCGGGCACCAGAGGGATGGCCAGGCTGGCCTTGGCCTGGAGCGCCTGGTCTCTCTCCTCCTCCTCCTGGATGGCTTTCTTCTTCTCCTGTGGGTGGGGGGCAAAGCACCCCGAGTGGGGGTGGGGTCAGAGCCCCGCCTCCCCATGCCTGTGACCAGACAGGCCTCAGCCCAGCTCTCGGGGTCTCAAGTTTTCCCCTGTTGCTTTTGAGGTAAGGGCGTCCTCCAGCGCCCAGGATGCAGAAGTCACTTCACAGATGGGAGATACAACTGTCACTAACGTGCAAGCCGTTCCGTCCCTGGCTGCAGCAAGTCATTCTGGCCAAGAATGGGCTGCTTATGTGACTGTAGTCTGCAGCCATAGCTTTGTGGCATTTGATCCCGACAGATCTCAGAAGCTAAGCAGGGCCGGGCCTGGTTAGTCCTTGGATGGGAGGCCACCAGGGAACACCAGGTGCTGTAGGCTTGGGAGATGGACCCGGCAACCCATTCCCAAAAATCAATCTGCCATCGAAAACCCTATGAACAGCAGAGAAGCACTGACAGTAGTGTTTCCCCTGTTGTATGTAGCGTCGCTATGAGTCAGACACTGTTGACAGGCAACTAACAACAACAACATATGACTATAGTCCCGTAAGATGAAAAAGGAAGAGGAATTCTTGTGGTCTAGTGATGCTGTAACCCTCAGACTGTTCCAATGCAGCCCACCTGTCTTGTGTTCCTAGTGACGCTGGCAGGGACAAATGTACTGCCATGCCAGTCAGGTAATAGACCGAGTGCTGTGGTGCAGGCCTGTGATCATCGCATATCAGGAGACGGAGGCAGGATTGTGAATTTGAGGCCAGAGGGGGCCTGCACAACTTAGCAAGACCCTGTCTCAAAGTATAAAATACAAACGGGGCTGGGGGTGCAGCCCCTGGCTGGAGCACTTGCGGAGAACATGTGAGGCTCCGGGTTCCTTTCTCCTACCATGTGATGACCTGGCTAGAAGGTGCTATGGGGGCTGAGGCTCTCCCTAGGTACTGAACTGGCCTGTGGCCTGTGCTCTGACTTTGAACTTCCAGCCTCCAGAACTGTAATACATTCCTAATGCTCTTTTTTCTTTTCTTTCTTCTTTTTGCTTCCCTTCCCTTCCCTTCCCTTGTCTTTTTTTTTTTTTAATTTTCTCTCCCCCCGCCCTTTTTTTTTTTTTTTTTTTTTTTTTTTTGCGGTACTGGGGGTTGAACCCAGGGCCTCGCGCCTGCATGCTCTGCAAGTGCTGGACCACTGAGCTGTGCCCTCAGCCCATTTTTTTTACTTTTTGAGACAGGGTCTCGCTAAGTTATGCAGACTGCCTCTGGTCTCGAACTTGCAATCCTCCCGCCTCCGCCTCCCGAGCCGGTGGGATTACAGGCGCACGCCACCGTGCCCGGCCCGCCTCTTTTTTTTGAGATAGGATCTTGCTATGTAGCCCAGGCTGGCCTCAAACTCGCTTCAGTCCTCCTGCCTTAGCCTCCTGAGTGATGGGAGTTCAAGTGTGGGCCACCAGGCCTGGCTACGTTGGCTAGGTGATTCATAAACAATAGAAATGAGCCAGGTGTGATGGCGCACCCCTTAATCCTAGCATGTGGGCAGCTGATGCAAGAGGATTGATACAAGTTTGAGGCCAGCTTGGGCTGCACAAACAGACCCTGTCACAAAAGGAAACTAATAAATTAACCAGCGTGTGTGTGTGTGTGTGTGTGTGTATGTATATGATTTTTTTTTGTGGTACTGGGGAGTTGAACCCATGGCCTCACACATACTTTGCAAGCAATCTGCCACTGAGCTGCACCCCCAGCCCATTTTTAATTTTTTATCTTAACACAGGGTCTCACTAAACTACTCAGGCTAACTCTGGTCTCAAACTCACGATCCTCCTGCCCCTGCCTCCCGAGTTACAGGGATGACAGGTGTGGGCCACCACGCCCGGCTCAGTCTATGGCATTTTTGTGCTAACAGCCAGAACAGACTAAGGGTGTGAGGACCATGGGGCATGGGGGAAACTGAGGCTCTGAGGATGAGATGACCTGCTTTAGGAGGGACATCCTGCGGCAGAGGTCGGTGTGAGCCTGAACCCGCGGTGCGCCCTCTCTGCTCCCAGTTGGCGGGGTTGTGGGCCAACCTAGGCCCTGCTGCCCAGAGCCCAGCTCACCCGGAACCGCCTGCGCAGCATGCTGTTGAGGGCAAAGTCATCCTTCCAGGCGCTCTGCGCCTCCTGGATGTGGCTGAGGGTGGGCAGGGCCTTCCGGAGCGCGCTGCGGTCCGCCTCCCCGTGCTCCAGGCGGAACATGGCATCCGTCTCCAGCTTCTCTTTCGTCTCGCGTTCTGCAATGACCGCGACAGCGTGGCTCGGGGGCCGCCCATGGCACACGGGGCGGGTGGGCAGCGGGGCGGCGGGCGCGGCTCACCTGTGGTCAGCACCTGCTCGTTGGCCTCCATGTCCCAGCGGTCCTCCTTGCGCTGGGCGCCGCTCACGATCACGTAGTCGCAGTTGGCGGGGTCCGTCTGCATCTCGATGTAGTTGACGCACAGGTGGCATTTCATCCGGAACCTGCGCGCGCGGGGGGCGATGTTGAGGCTGCACCCCGGGACGCCCCAGGACCCCTGCCCGCCTCCTTCTGTCTACTCCCATTGGTGCACAGGGACCAATGGAGCACCAGCTGGACCAAGCTCGAAGCTGGGAGTAGGGCTGGGGGCCAGACAGACAGAATCCCGGGTCCAGCACGGACCTCAATCCAGGGGTTTGAAGGGGCTGGGGTGCGGCTCGGTGGCATAGCACTAGCCTAGCAGGCACCAGGCCTTGAGTTCCGCCCACAGCACCGCAAAAACAAACACACAGACGTCCAAAGAGGCTGGGCATGGCGGCCACGCCTGTGACCCCTGCACTCAGGAGGATGAGGCGGGAGGATGGCGAGGTCCCGGCCAGCCTGGGCCTCAGGAGACCCTGTCTCCAGGTGGGGGCGGAGCCTGGCACAGTGGCCACGCCTGTGATCCCAACACTCCAGCTGGGGCCCTTGTGAGCTGCGAGGAGGACCTGGCTTTTCCAGAGGAAGGCGGGAGCTATGGAGGGCTCTGGGGGTTGGGAGGTGCCCTAATGGCTGGCTGGGAGAGTCCCACAGGGAATGGTGTGAGAAGAGGGGGCGAGCATCCTTCTGTCCCTGTCAGGCCTCCCGGGTGGTGCTGCTCACCTGAAACCCCACACCGGTCCCCGGGATGCCGCAGGACTCGGCTCCTACCTGTAGATGGGCGTTGTGTAGTAATTGCCGACCTTCTTCTTCTCTGCATTGTAGCGCACGCCTGGGGGCCAGGGAGAGGAGAGACAGCTGTTCAGCGCCCCCCAGCATCTTTTCTCTACTAGCAAGGAACATAGCTGGGCAGGCGCCTTGGGAGGGCACGGAAATTCAAGGTGGGAAAAAACCAGGTCCAGCAGGCACTGCCAGGCACTCAAGGCACAGAGGAGGGTGGGCCAGAGGCAGAGGGCCTGGGTTCGAATCCTGTCTCCACCACCTACTGGCTGCGCAGTCTTAGGCCTGGGGCCTTGCCCCTCTGGGCCTTGATTCCCCATCCACTCAAGAGACATCACAACAGTGCCCGGTGCACAGGGCTCTCGAAAAAACCGCCAGAGAGCCAGGCCCAGTGGCACCGCCACGGATCCCAGTACTAGGGAGGCTGAGGCAGGAGGATGGTGAGTTCAAGGCCAGCTTGGGCTACATATGGAGACTTTGTCTCAAAAACAAAACAAACAAACAAAAACGGTGTGATGGCACACACTGGCAACCTCAGGGACTCAGGACTCAGAGTGCTTGCCTGGCATGTGCAAGGGCCTGGCTTCAGCCCGAGTATGGCACACACACACAACAGAAGAAATTGCACGATGGCGCGCGCCTGTAACCCCCAGCGGCTCAGGAGGCAGAGGAAGGAGGATCACAAGTTCGAGACCAGAGGCAGTCTGTGTAACTTAGTGAGACCCTGTCTCAAAAAGTAAAAAAGAAAAATGGGCTGGGGGTGCAGCTCAGCGGTCCAGCACTTGCAGAGCATGCAAGCGCAAGGCCCTGGGTTCAACCCCCAGTACTGCAAAAAAAAAAAAGAAAAGAAATTCTCTGACCTACCCTTGTCCCATAGGAGGCCATAAGACCCTCCTTACTCCAGAGGAGTTCTGTCCCTACCCTGGAGGGAAGAATGCTGACCAGAAAGGCCACAGGACCCTGGACAGGCCTTGAGGCTTGTCTATCGGTCGCCACGCCCAGGCGATGCAGTCTCTCTAAGGGTTCAGAGGACTTCTGGACAGCTTAACATGCAGGCGTCTGGCGGGGGCATCTTTTATGTATATCACTACTCTTATTTGCAGTGCTGGGAATGGAACCCAGGATCTCACTCAGACTAGGCAAGTGCTCTCCCACCGAGCTGCACCCCAAACCTTGTGTTTTGGAGACAAGGTCTTGCTATTGAGCCCAGGTCTCTGCAGAACTCTCAACCCGCCTGCCTCAGCCTCCCGAGTGCTGGGATGGCAGGCGAGGCCCCCTCGACCAGCTCCTCCCCCGCCTGGAGAGGAGATCTTGAGAGGCTGAGACGGGGTCTTTGGAGGTCCAGGCTGGCCTGGAACCTGCAATCCTCCTGCCTCAGCCTCCCGAGCGCTGGGATGGCAGGCGAGGCCCCTCTGCCTGGCTTGTAATGTTTTATATTAGATAGCACATGGGTTTCCCTGAGTTCCAGGGCCCGTCGGAGGCCAAGGTGTGGGCTGTGGGAAGGTTGCCTTAGACCCAGCAGGTCAGAGGCACGGGCAGACTCTGCCGGAGGTGAGGACTGGACCCTAAAGCGGTGTGCGGTATATACGGGGGAATTTTGGGGACTGAGCCTCCAGCTTGTGGGACTTGATGCTATCTCAGGGTAGACTGGGGTGCCCCAGCTTTTGGCTTCCCTGCACTAAGGGAAGAGGACTTGTCTTGGGCTGCACAGAAATTGAATAATGTAGTTACTATGTATACATAAGAAGGGGGTCACACGGCAAATAAACACTGAAAACTAAATGAGGCTGGGGGATTTTTTCTTTTTTTCTTTTTTTTTTTTTTTGCAGTACTGGGGGTTGAACCCAGGGCCTCGCGCCTGCATGCTCTGCAAGTGCTGGACCACTGAGCTGTGCCCTCAGCCCATTTTTTACTTTTTGAGACAGGGTCTCGCTGAGTTACACAGACTGCCTCTGGTCTCGAACTTGTGATCCTCCTGCCTCTGCCTCCCGAGCCACTGGGATTATAGGCCTGCGCCACTGGGCCTGGATGGCTGGAGGATTTTGTGGGCTACGTTGTCAGCTCTCCCAGCTGCCTGTGGCCCATGGGCTAGATAGCTCTGCACTGAGCACGCCTGGGGAGGGAGTGTCAGATGGAGCTGGATTCAAGGCCACTTGGCTGGTATCCGGTGCTGCTACCGAGCTGCCTGGTTGGTGTGTGGGGACAGCCCCGGCCCTGACACCTGGTGCCAGAAATGATCTGTGTTGACTTTCATGGTGGGGGAGCAGAAGAAACAGGCAGGACATTTTGTTTTGCATTGCTATTGCTGTTAGGTGCCATCCAGTGTCCGACTCATAGCGACCTGACATACAACACGCGAAACAATACTGTCAGTGCTTCTTTGCTATTCATAGGGTTTTCAATGTTGGACTGATTTTTGGGAGTGGGCTGCCGGGTCCTTCTCCCAGGCCTGCAGCACCTGGTGTTCCCTGGCGGTCTCCCATCCAAGGATTTACCAGGCCGACCCTGCTTAGCTTCTGAGATCTGACGGGACTGGACGCCACAGTGGTGTGGCTGCAGGATTGTTTTGCATTACGGAGGAAGATATCGAAGCCAGGAGGGCTGGGTTATCTGCGATGTCTCACGGCTGCTGAGCTGGACCACAGAACACCGCGCGTCTACGCAGGTGCTCGTGAGGCACGCTCTGGGGCCACGGTGACAGCGTCCACACGGGCAACGGGAGTTGTTTGCATCTCCCAGCCCTTGGCCGGGCCAGGCTGTGCTCAGCGCCTTGGGCTCCAAGCAGATGAGCCCTGGCACAGCTCCATTTTACAGATGGGTAAACCGAGGTGCGCGAGGCTAGGGAGTGACAGATGTGAGGTCTGAAGCCAAGGGCCCAGATTCTCATCACTCTGCACCTGGGGTGCCTGTTCCCCCTCGATTCCTGACGGGGAGTCCTGGAGGAGACAGTGCCTCACGGGGTCCACCCTTAGGCAGCTCCCCCTGTGCAGGACTGATTGGGGGCACTGGGAGCAGCTCACCCATGCCGATGTGGTTCTTGCAGCCATCACACCAGATGTTGTACGGCATCTCGAACCTGCCAAAGCCAACAGTATCTTTGTTGTTGTTTGCCATTTATTTATTCACTTAATTAATTTATTTAGCAGTACTGTGGGGCTGAGCTCGGGGCCTCGCACATCCTTTGCTAGCACTCTACCACTGAACTGCACCTCTAGGTAGACCCTTTAAAAATTTTTTTATCTTGAGACACGGTCTTGCTAAGTTCCGCAGGCAGCCTCTGGCCTCAAATTTGCTACCCTCCTGCCTCCGCCTCCTGAGTCACTGGTATTACAGGCATGTGCCACTGCACCTGGCTATTTATTTGTTCTTTTTTTTTTTTTTTTTTTTTTTGTGGTACTGGGGGTTGAACCCAGGGCCTCTCACCTGCATGCTCTGCAAGTGCTGGACCACTGAGCCGCACCCCAAGCCCAATTTTTTTTTCACTTTTTGAGATAGCGTTTCGCTAAATTACATAGACTGCCTCTTGTCTCGAACTTGCAATCCTCCTGCCTCCACCTCCTGAGCCGCTGGGATTACAGGCATGCGCCACAGTGCCTGGCTTTTATTTGTTCTTTTGAGACAGAGTCTCGCTATGTAGTGCAGGTTGGCCTTGAACACACTATCCTCCTGCCTCAGCGTCCCCAGTGCTGGGACTATTGGCATACACCCCCATGCCCAGCTGTGGTTTTTTTATTATTATTTTTTGCAATGGTGTACCTAGGGCATCGTGCATACTAGGCAAGTGCTCCACTGCTGAGCTGCAGCCCCATCCCCTTTTTCATTTTCCATTTGAGACAGCATCTCACTGAGTTGCTCAGGCTGCCTCTGGCCTCGGACTCTTGATCCTCCTGCCTCAGCCTCCTGAGTGCTAGGGTTACAGGTGTGGCCACTGTGCCTACCCTGGCTTGATGCTTTACTCTCCCAGTGTCCACATCCTTTGCACTGTGACCCTGCAGTTAGGTAGAGTCTGCTCCCACCCCTGGAATCCAGACCTGCCTTGGGTGATAAATGTGAGGGGGGAGGTCTGGGGTTTGGCCTGAAGTGGTCCTGCAGACATGCACTCACTCTGCTGGAGCCCTGACAGTGCTCCATGAGAAAGCCGGGCCAGCCTGCTGGAGGATGCCAGCCTTATTGCTCAGGCCAAGGCCCTGCTGCATCTGCACTGCACGGTCCCTGGCCAGCCACCCCTGAAGACATCAGAGGGCCCAGCCTGGAGTAGCCCTTCCAAGCCCAGGAGAGGCAACCAGACTTGTTAGCAATAACAAATGCTTCCTGTTTTGTTACGTAGCAATAGCTGACTGATACATTGGCTTGCAGCACTGGGCTGATAGCGGATACTGAGAATGAAACCAGGGGGCAGGAAGGCAGGGCCTCTTCTGGGGGTGCCCAGGTCTTACCGGATGATGAGGATGCCTTGTGACAGCTTCCGTGCCCGCTCCCGGAGCGGGTGGCTGTTGTGGTACCGGTTGAGAGAGCCATGCTGTGTAGAGAGGGCAAGAGGGCAGGTCAGCACTACGGAGCTGGGGGAGCTCAGGCCTTCTGCTGTCCCCACCGACTGGGGACGAGAGCCAGGCAGGGCGGGAGAGGCCTCATTCTTACGCCCTGCAGTGGGGTGTGGAGAGCAATATGGGAGGTGCAGAGGTCTTGGTAAAGCAGGGGGACTTGGGATGAGGAATACAACCGTCCTTGGTATCCTCAGGGAATTGGTTCCAGGACCCAACCCCCCAGTACCAAAATCCATGGACACTCAAGTCTGTGATATAAAATGGCATAGTATTTGCAGAGAACCTACACACATCCTCCTGCAGACTAAGTCCTCACTGTGGTGGTTGTTGTTAGATGCTGTTGAGTCAGGTCTGCCTCATAGTGACCCGATGTACAACAGAATGAAACACTCCCCAACACTGTGCCATGCCTGGCACTATTGTCAGTGCTTCTTTGCTATTCACAGGGTTTTCAATGGCGGATTGTTTCGGGAGTGGGGTGCCGGGTCCTTCTCCCTAGCCTGCAGCACCTGGTGTTCCCAGGTGGTCTCCCACCGAAGAACTAAGCTGGCCCAACCCGGCTTAGCTTCTGAGATCAGATGGGATCAGATACCAGGGTGCTACGGCTATAGACTAAGTCCTTTCTAGATAACTCACAACACCCGATGTGACATAAATGCTTTGGACACAGTTGCTGTATTGTTTTGCTCAGGGCACAACAAGAAATAAAGTCTGTACAGGCTGAGTGCAGGTGCGATTTCCTGAGTGTTTCTGGTTGGTGGCTGGCTGAATCCACAGAAGCAGAGCCCACGTGTACAGAGGGTCAGGGTGATGACAAGGGAGTCTGAATCTTCCTGCTCTCATTTGTGGGCTGAAAGAGCTGCGTGATCTTGCGTGAGCGACCTCAGTTTTGCCTGCTGGAGCCTCAGTTTCCCTTATCTGTCAACTGGGGACAAGGATCGTCATTCCCTCCAGGTTTTGTGGGGGGGCTTAGGGGACATGAAAACACCGTCCAATGCTCACGTGGTGTTTTTACTACATGGTCTCATTTTAATCCCCCTAATGATTACAGAAGGGTTGGGATTTAGCATGGTTGGTAGAGCACCGCTCTGCAGTCTCTGAGGTCCTGGGTTTGATTCCCAGCACCACAAAGATGGGAGAAGGACAGGGCAATCCACTCCTGGGGCAATCCTGAAACAATCAGCCATTGAAAACCCTGTGAGGGTCGCTATGAGTCAGACACAGCTCGATGGCACCTACCTACCAACCAACCAATGATTACAGGAGGTCAGGTTGTTTTATTTTCCCTTTCTGACATGTGAGGAAGTGCCAGCAGAGAGAGGACGAGTCCCGTACTCAGGGCCACAGGCAGCTGGGACACGTGGGCCCTGAGTGCCTACTGCGTGGGGACCCAGCCACAGACAGACAAGCACCCCGACCCTTGAGGAGGGGATGCCCCAGCGGGATAGGCAGATGACACACAGCTGTATGCACTGTATGTCAGCGAGTTTTAAGGTCTGTGAAGATGAAAAAAGAACTGTAGGGGATGGGACAGAGGACGAGACGATGGTCAGGGTGGACCTCTGTGGGAAAGACCTAAAGGAAGCCAAGGAGCCTTTGGTCCAGAGGAGGAAGAGGTCATAGGCGGAATTGCTGTGAAGGCCACAGGATCTGAGGCTGCGCGGGAAAGTGGAGCCCCGCCTTTGGCAGCTGTGCTATCAACACGCCAAGCTGAGGCTGGGCACCCAGGACAGCCACATGCTCCACCCCGCCGTGAAGACAGGCCCGAGACCGGGAGACCCAGGCCCCAGGTGGAAGGCAGGGAGGCCGTGGCGCCTGCCCGCCCCTCTGTGGCTAGGGCTCTGGCGGAGGGAGGCGCCGTCGTACCTTCTCGGGGTTGAAATCCGGAGGGTAGTACTTGTTTACACCTTTCCTTTCACCCTGAAAGCAGAGGAGAGGCGTGAGTCAGAGGGGGCCCCGCGAGAACCTGCCTCTGCGGCTGTTAGGGGCAGGACCTGGATGAGGGGTGGGGGTGGGGGGGCCTAAAGGCACTGGGTTCAGTGTGTGATCAGTGGAAAAGCAATCGCTGTTGCCTTCCCAGCAGCGCCCCTCAGAACAGCCAACAGGAGAAAACAACCCAAATGTCCACCAACAGACAAATGGATTGAAACATGTGGCCCAGGGTGGGGATGTGGCTCATGGCAGAGCGCTTAGCTGGCAAGTAGGAGGCCCTGGTCCATACATAAATATAAAACAGGGTTGCTGTGTCGGCATGGGAATTTCAACTCAGTAAAAAAAAGAAAATAGGTTGGTTGCAGGGGCACACCCTGTAATCCCAGAGACTCGGGAGGCGGAGGCAGGAGGATCGCAGGTTTGAGGCCAAAGGCAGCCTGTGTAACTTCATGAGACTCAGTTTCAATTTGAAAAAGAAGGGGCTGGGCAGGGCAGGGCAGTGGTAGAGCTCTTGCAAAAGCATGTGTGAGGCACTGGGTTCAACCCCCAAGTACAGCAAAAAAAAAAAAAAAAAAGTTATAAACACACAAACAAACAAATAAATAAATGGGTTGGGCTGGGCGTGGTGGTGCACACCTATAATCCCAGTGGCTTGGGAGGCAGAGGGAGGAGGATCACAAGTTCGAGACCAGAGGCAGTCTGTGTAATTTAGTGAGACCCTGTCTCAAAAAGTAAAAAAAAAAAAAAAGTGCTGGGGGCGCAGCTCAGTGGTCCAGCACGTGCAAAGCATGCAAGTGCAAGGCCCTGGGTTCAACCCCCAGTGCCACACAGAATAAAAATAAAAATAACAAACAAATAAATAAATAAATAAATAAATGGGCTGGGATGTAGCTCTGTGCAGAGGGCTTGCCCAGAATATACAAGGCTCTGGGTTCAATCCCCAGCACCACTAAAAAACAAAACTAAATATAATAAAAAGAGCCAGACATAGCAGCGCATGTGTGTAATCCCAGTAGGTGGGAGGCTGAGGAAGGAGGATCTTGAGTTTGAGGCTGTCCTGGACTACGAAGCAAGTTGCAAGCCAGCCTGGGATATACTGGGATATACAGCCAGACCCTTCCTCAAAAAAACAAAAAAAGAAAAAAAGAAAAAATAGAAAAAAAAAAAAAAAAAAAAAAAAAAAAAAAAAAAAAAAAAAAAAAAAAAAAAAAAAAAAAAAAAAAAGAAGGAAAAGAATAGAAAAGAAAAAGGAAAAAGATGGGTGATGTGTGATGATTTTAGCACACAGCAAAGATCTGGGCTAATTTATCGACAGATCATGACCCGGAGTGTGAAATTGCCATTGTGGGCATCAGGGAAGAGAAGGCGCCGGAGTGAACCTAGGAAGTGTGAGGCTGTCCACTTACCATCCTGGCGGCTGCCTACTGCTTCTCAAAGTCAAGGCGGTCACTCGGAAACCGGCCTCGTCAACCCCCGGCTCGGTCCTTCCCTCCAGTGGAGCCTGGTGAAGGGGCTGTAGGCTTCCCTGGGAGGAGGTGCTGCTGGCTCACAAGAGCCTCCTGCTGGGTGCAGGAGGCCTCCAAGAGCAGTGTCTGTTTGATGAGAGAGAGAGAGAGAGAGAGAGAGAGAGAGAGAGAGAGAGAGTGTGTGTGTCAGAGTCCTGTCCATTCTGTTGCTGTTGTTGTTAGCGGCCTGTCTGACCATGTCTGACTCACAGCGCCCCTCATAGGGTTTTCAGTGGCTGGTTGTTTTGGGAGTGGGTTGCCACATCCTTTTCTAATTTTCGCGGTGCTGGGGATCAAAGCCAGGTCCTCAGGAAGTACCAAGCAGCACTCTACCAACGGAGCTAAACCCCAGCCGGTCCATTCGATAGGCAACTTGTATTTCCTATTTGACACTCCCCTATCCCCCTCTTCTTTTCTTTTGCAGTACCTGGGTGGGGAACCCGGGGCCTGGCACAGACTCGGCAAGTGCTCTACCCCTGGGTGCCCCCTGCCGACCAGTTACACAGGCTGCCTCTGGTCTCAGGCTTGCGATCCTCCTGCCCACGCCTCCCAAGTGGCTGGGGTTCCCCTCTGATACTCCTAATCCTGCTATGGTCCTGACTTGGGCTGACCTGGTCCAGCTCCCACCATCTTCCGCTTAGACCACTGTGGCCTCGTCTCTCAGCTCTGTCCTTGACTCCTGCTGCCTCTCCCCAACTCACTCACCCCATTGCAGCCAGGGGGCACTCTTAAAATATGCTTGATGCTCCTAACATAGGTCCTGATGTGTGCTCTCCCCCTTCAGCCCCTGCAGCAAGTCCCGTCTCGTTTAGAGTCACATCGATGGGGCCCTGGCCTGCTTCTCTGGCCCGTCTCTCCCTACGTTCCTTCTTGCTCTTACGGTGCCAGCTACACTGGCCTCCTCGTTGACCTCCGAGGCTCCATGTGGCTGACCTGTGCCTGCCATTCCTCCTCCACCCCTGTGCTCTGCAGTGCCGGGGCTGGACCCCAGGGCCTGGTGCACGCTGGGCAAGTGCTCTTCCCCTGAGCCCCATTCCCAGCCCTAAAGACGTTTTTCTTGCTGTCGCTGTCCTTCCCTTTGAACGCTCTTCCATCAGCCACCTGGTCTTTGTTAGAGGCCTGGTTTGACCACCCAATCTGAAGTCAATCTGATCGGGCTATGGCTCAGGGCTACAGTGTCCGCCTAGCATGCAGGAGGCCCTGGGGTCCATCCTCGGCACTGCAAAACAAACAAACAAACAAAACAGGTTTCTCCCTGGGGGTTCCCAGCACCTCAGCTTGGTCTGTTTATTGGTCTGTAGGTCAGCTCCCCTGGCCAGGTTGCCCGAATAGTCCCCTGGCGCGTAGCACTGTGCCTGTTAAGTGGGTGAAGTGCCTGACAACCAGCTCTGGAAGAACCAAGGTGCATGCCCTGGCTACCAAATGCAAGGGCTGGAGGTGAGACAGCGCTCGTATTTGGGGGAGAGACTTTTGGGTCACACAGAAGGAAGTGCAAGCCAGGCGCGGTGGTGTGCACCCTTCATTCCAGGGATTCAGGAGGCTGAGGCAGGAGGACCCCGGGTTCAAGGCCAGAGGCAGCCTGTGCAACTCCGCGAGACACTGTGTCAAAATGAATAAGAAATGGGGTGGGGGTGCGCCCAGTGGTGGAGCTCTTGGCTGGCATGCACAAGGCCTTAGGTTCAACCCAACACAGAGTAAAATAAATAAATAAAAGGAAGTTCTAGTTTACACTCAAGAGAGACATTGCCCAGGCAGGAAGTAGATTCTAGGATGGTATATAACTCAGCTGTTGTCACTGGAGCAGAAAAACCAACCAAAACTAACGTATGGCTGAAGAGATTTATTGGAAGCTCACAGTTAGAAGATCAGCCCATAATGGCGGCGGCAGGAGGCAGGGCCCTGTGGTAGGCGACCTTACATTTTCAGAAGCAGGAAGCAGAGAGAGGCGGGCCTCAGGTTGGGGGTAAAAAAACCTCAGTGACACCACTTTAGCAAGGCTAAGGCCCACCTCCCAAGGTCCATGACCTCCACAAACGCTGCCAACAGCTGGGGCCCAAACATTAAAACGTATGACCTCAGGGGAAACTTTATATTCAAACCAGGAGACTCCGTCCCTGGCCCCCATGGTCTACAGCCATCTCATAATGCAAAAGGCGTTCAGTCCAACTTCAAGAGTCCCTGAAGTCTTAACAATCTCAACTGTGTTCAAAAGTCCAAGTCCAAAGCTGGGTGCGGTGGTGCAGGCCTGTCATCACAGCGACTTAGGAGGCAGAGGCAGGAGGATCGCAAATTCAAGACCAGAGGCAGTCTGTGTCATTTAGCGCGACTCTGTCTCAAAATAAAAAGTAAAAAAACAGGCTGGGGGGTGCAGCTCCACGGTACAGCACTTGCAAAGCATGCAAGTGCGAGGCCTGGGGTTCAACCCCCACAGTACTGAAAAAAAAAAAAAGTTCAACTCCAAGGTCTCCACCGAGACTCGAGGCACCTCAGCTGGGGCTCCCTCAAAAACAAAAAACGACAGGTCACACACCTCCAACAAGGAATGGCACAGAGTCAGCGTTCTCACTCCAAAAGAGGGGAATGGGGACGCAGAAAGGAAAGATCAGTCTGTAGCCAGACTGACATCCTGCTGGACAAACAAAACCTGCTGGCTCCTATCTGGCATGTGGCGTATCTGGGATCGAACTGGCTTGGGCAGCTCTGCCCCTCTGGCCTCATCAAAAGCA
Source organism: Pedetes capensis (assembly GCA_007922755.1). NCBI lineage: Eukaryota > Metazoa > Chordata > Mammalia > Rodentia > Pedetidae > Pedetes > Pedetes capensis. The sequence continues at coordinate 78,780 of VMDO01007849.1, forward strand.
GCCCACATGGCCCCAGGCTGGCTCCACATTTACCGGCAGCTTCCCTCCGCAGAGGTATGCTGTTGCCGGCATCTCCAGAATCCTGGGGTCTCCTTTGCTGCTCAGGGTCCGCTCTCAAAGCTTCACGCATCAGCCCTTCAGGGGTTCTCCTCAGGGTACCTAACCCTGATACACACGGTCTGGCCGCGTAGGTTATCTTCTGGAACCTTGGAGGCAGCCTCCATAACCCCTTCGCTCTCATATTCTGCAGGCCTGAAGAACCAGCACCACGTGGACGATGCCAAGAGCTGCTGCTAGCTCGGGACGTAGCTGGGCCCTACTGGACCATGGCTACAGCAGCAGCCTCTGCATGCCCAGGTGGAGAAACCATTTCCCTGGGCAGCCTCTTTTCCGGAGTGTGTCCTGGCCATAGCTTTTTAGACACTCCCTTCTTAAATCAGCAGAGAGCTTTTTAGACACTCCCTTGTCAAACATGGTTTTAAGTCTTAGATGAGGGGAGTCTGGCTGACTACTTCTGTGCCTGCAGGCCATCTATATCTCATCTTTACCATTCCTTCTCTTTGATGGAGTGCATCTCTAACAGTTATGGGCTCCCGGCCTGACCCAGCCTGGCCACAGTAACCTTAGATAAGGGGCAGATTTTTTTCCCTCTTTAATCGGCACATTTTTTCAGATCTTTTTTCTGGGCCTTTTGCTCCACATTGTCATTATCTATCTGGCTAAAGGCAGCAAGCAACAACCATGTAACCCTGTCTAAATCCTGCGGCCCTTGGACTATTTCTTCTGCCAACGTAATTAGCTCATTACTTTGAAATTCGACTTCACTCACATGGTTCGGGCAAGGACAAAATGCAGACAATGTCTTTGTTAGACTGTACCACGGATCACCTCTGGTCCTGGTCCCATAGAGTCCCTGTTTTCCTCTAAAACAAAGAGTTCCATCAGCATTTCTATTGGCAGCGACGTCTGGTCTAACTCACTCTCACCAGACTCGCCAGGGCTTCTCCTGCCCGCATTTCCAAACTCTTCCAAACTCCTGAAAACAAGTTCCAAAGGCCTAGGAACCCTGTGGTTAGGTTTCTGTATAGCAACAGCCCCACTCTCGGGTACCAATTTTCCACATTAGTCAGCTGTCTTCAGAAAAACCAGTGGGAATTCACTTCCAGGGGAAGAGGTTTATGGGAAGTGCATTTAGAAATCAGCTCATCTGGCAGTGGCAGGAGGCAGGGCACTCTCCCACACAACCTCACATCTTCACCAACAGGATGCAGAGAGAGAGCTGGACTGTGGGTCTGGGGTTAAAAAGCCTGCAAAGTGGCATCCCCGGTGACGTCACTTTTGCAAAGCTAAGACCCGCCTCCCAAGTTCCATGACCTCCACAAACAGTAAGACCAGTTCAGCACCAAAAGCTAAAGCACATGATCCTCCTGTTGTTGTTGTTAGGTGCCTTCAAGACGTGTCCGACCCATAGCAACCCTTATAGGGTTTTCAATGACAGACTGTGTCAGGATTGCCTCGGGAGTGGGTTGCCATGTCCTTCTCCCGCGTTTGTGGTGCTGGGAATTAAACTCAGGATCTCAGAGACTGCAGTGCAGCGCTCTACCAGCTGAGCTAAATCCCAGCCCGTGATCCTCCTAGGACACTGTATATTCAAACCATAGCAAATGGGAAGTGCTAAGTTTTCTCTGATAAGGACCAGATAGGAAGTATTTCCGGCTTTTCAGCCCCGAGTATCTGCGCCCAATAACTTAACTCTGCTATCATGGCCAAAAGCAGCCATTTATAATAAGCAAATGAGCATGGCTACAGTGTAATACAATTTTATTTATTGATTTTTCATTTAATTTTATTTCTTGTGGTGCTGGGGGTGTTGAACCCAGGACTTCACACACTCTTTGCAAGCACTGTACCACCGAGCTGCACCCTCAGCCCATTCTTTCATTTTTTATCTGAAAACAGGGTCTCACTAAGTTATGTGGGCTGCCTCTGGCCTCAAACTTGCGGTCCTGCTGCCTCCTTCTCCCGAGTCACTGGGATCATGGGCATGCACTAGTACACCTGGTCTTAAAATTTTTATTTATGGGCAGGAAAATTTGAATTCACATAACTTGTTACCCAACACAATATATTCTTTCGATCTTTTGCTCCCAACTGTTTAAAGGTTTAAAGCCATCCTTAGGGTGAGCAGTATCAGGTAGTGGGCTGGTTTGGACCTGTAAGCCTAGTTTATCAGATCCCTGCTCAAGAATCAGGAAGGCTGGTGGCCTCTAATTAGTTTTCTATCAAGAATCGGGAAGCTTGGTCTCTAATTAGCTTTCTATCAACTTACATGGATCTTCCCTGACGTTTTCTGGGCATCTGACATTGCCAAATTTAGTCTGTGTTATGTAACTACTATCTCCAGAGGAGGAATGAGGACATGGGAAAGCTTCCGGGCCTTGCATGCTGTCAGAAGCTGATGGTGGTCAGGATTCTGATAGGGTAGTGGTGGGGGATGACAAAGCCCCAGATGGACACTGCTCTGAACCTGCCTTCATTTTGCATTCTGTCTGTAAAGTGTGCCCCTTGGATGAAGTTTTCCAAGGTCCTTTCCACTCTAAATATCTATATCTATATCTGTATCTATATCTACCTGCGGCCGTAGCCCTGTGGCATCTGATCCCTTGGAAGCTAAGCAGGGTCGGGCCTGGTTAGTACTTGGATGGGAGACCTCCTGGGAATACCAGGTGCTATAGGCTTGGGACGGACCCAGCAACCCACTCCCAAAAATCAATCCACCATTGAAAACCCTATGAACAGCAGAGAGGCACTGACAATAGTGTTTCACCTGTTGTATGTAGGGTCGCTATGAGTCAGACACCGACGTGATGGCAACTAACAACTATATATATATATATATATATGAGATTTTTTTTTGTGGTACTGTGGGGTTGAACACAGGGCCTCGTGGATACATTGCAAATGCTCTACCACTGAGCTGCAGCCTCTGCCCCCTTTTAAGTTTTTTATCTTGAGACAGGATCTTGCTAGGTTACGCAGGCTGCCTCTGGCCTTAAACTTGCCATCCTCCTGCCTCAGCCTCCTGAGTCGCTGGGATTACAGATGTGTGCCATGGCACCTAGCCTAAAAATACTTTTGACAATAAAGTAACTCAAGCGCCTACCCGGGCTTTGCGGTCATAGCTCCCTCAAAGGAGGGCTTATAGCTCAGCTCCCCTCCTCAATGGCTGGGTGACCTGGGCCAGAGTCTTAGGTTCTCTGAGCAAGTTAGTTCCTCACCTGTGAAGAGCGGATGACAGTGGCAGGCATGACTTTCAGGGGTTGCTGTGAATGACTGGAAATACTAGCATAGTGCAAACACTTAGCTTACAGGAGCTAGGGGAGTGAGTGTGTGTCTTTGGTGCTTAGGAGTTGAACCCAGGGCCTCGTGCTTACATGCTTTCCAAGTGTTGGACCACTGAGCTGCACCCCAGCCCATTTTTTTATTTTCTTATTTTGAGACAGGGTCTCGCTAAGTTGCGCACGCTGCCTCTGGCCTTGAACTCTTGATCCTCCTGCCTCAGCCTCCTGAGTTGCCAGGATTACAGGTATGCACCACTGTGTCCAGCTGCATGAGTGTCTTAAGATAGTGTAGTCACCCTAGTGAACAGCACTGCCAGGGTTATAAGATGAATGTACAGAAATACAGTCCTCAGCCAGGTGGGGTGGCCCACACTTGTATTCCCAGTGACTCAGGAGGCAGAAGCAAGAGGATTGCAAGTTCAAGGCCAGATAGAGTCTGTGTAACTTAGCAAACCCCTGCCTCAAGACATAAAATAAAAAAGAGGCTGAGCGTGTAGCTCAGTGGTATAACACTTGCTAAGTATGCCCAAGGCCTCAGATTGGACTCATCAGTACCAGAAAACAAAACAAAAAAGAAATCTGGTCTCAGCCTGGCGCAGCGGCACATGCCTGTGATCCTAGTGACTTGGAAGGTGGAGGAAGGCGGATCACAAGTTCGAGTCCAGAGGCAGCTTGAGTAACTGAGACCTTGTCTCAAGATAAATAAATAAATAAAAATAAAAATAAATTAAAAAGTGGGCTGTGGGGTAGGGGTTGTGGCGGGATTGCGGCCCATTGCAAAGTACGCCCGAGGCTCTGGGTTCAATCCCTAAGTACTGCAAAACGCATGAATGAATGGATACAATCTTACATATTCTAGTCTTCAATGTCAAGAGTCATTACTAACCCTGTTTGCCCAGAACTTCAAACCTGAGCTCAGATCTCCACGCTGCTGTGTTCTAGCTGACTGACTCTGGTCAAGATGAGCCTCAGTTTCCTCATTTGAGAGGCGGGGGTTTTTATAGAAGCAGCGGCCGCTAAGGACGCTGTCAAGACGCAGGGGGGTGAAGGACTCAGAACGGCGCCTGTCACCGTTGGCAGGTTCGGTTGTCCCCCTGCCCACCGTTCTAGAAACATCGTTTTACAAAATCTCGAGGGTGTGGGTCTCGCTGGCCTCGCTGTCCAGCTGGAGAAACGCAGGGCCCTTTAAGGGGTACCGTGGGAGAGGGCGGGGTCCGGGCCCCGGGGACGTGGGGCGGGGTCGCAGCTGAGACCCGGGTGGGCTCCAGGCGTCCGATCCGTGACCGCGGCGCCCCTCGCCCGTTGGCGGGGCCGTGTGCAGCGCAGGGCGGCAGCACCCAGACCTCCGGCGCGGCCCCGCCAGCCTCCCAGCCGCCTCCCGGCTCCCTGCTCCCCCGCACACCTACCTGCCCTCCTCCTGACGTCACGACGCGACTGCGCCCGGAAGTACGCCGGCGCCGGGCGGAGGAACGCGGCGCCCCGCCCCGCGCGGGGCGCGCCACGGGGGGAGGCGGGGCGAGGCACTAGAGCCAACGTTGATTGGCTGATACGCGAGCGTGAGGCGGAGCGAGGCAGTAGCGCCACGTTGATTGGCTGAGGCGTGCGACTGGACCAATCCGGGCCTTCCTCGCTCAGCCGCGCGTACATCACCACGTCCTACCCTTTTCCCCGCCCTCTTCGCAACGTCCAATCGAGCGCTCGCCTGCTTGGCAGTTGCTGGCTTCCCGGCTGGTGTTGCTGGCTGAAACCCCGAGCGCGAGCGAGGGTAAGCTGAGTACGGCGGGTGGCACTAGTCACAGCAGTCGCGGCTTTGGACACCTGGTGGGCAAAGGCCGGTGGCCGTACCACAGGGGCGTCCGATTGCCACTCGGAAGCTGAGCAGGGTCGGGCCTGGTTAGTCCTTGGATGGGAGACCGCCTGGGAACGCCAGGTGCTGCAGGCTTGGGAGAAGGACCCTGCAACCCACTCCCAAACAATCCACCATTGAAAACCCTATGAATAGCAGAGAAGCACTGACAATAGTGTTTCACCTGTTGTACGTCGATCGCTAGGAGTCGGACACCGACTCGACCGCACCTAACAACAGCGAACTAAGAATTGTTTTTCCATAAAAAAATATTATTTCTTCTTTTTTCAGTACTAGGGATTTCAACTCAGGGCTCCCTGCATCCCGGACAAGCGCTCTACCACTGAGCTGCACCACAAGCCTTTTTATTGTTTTTTTTTTATTTTGAGGCAAGGCCTCGCTAAGTTACACAGGCTGCCTCTGGCCTCAGACTCAGGATCCTCCTGCCTCCGCCTCCCGGGTCGCTGGGATGACAGGTGTGCCACCGCGCCCAGCAGCACGGCCTGTTTCTCATAAGATTTCTCGATCTTGTCCTCAGAGGCATTCTTGTCCACTCCCAGAATCTCCTAGCAATCTTTCCTCTTACTCTTTTGCAGTCCCATCAGTGCGTTTTTAGGAGCTGTTTGTGATCTTTTGTCTTCTCCCTCACATATACTTTGTCACAGTCCCGCACTGCTTCTTTTTGTCTCTCGGTGTCCGTGTAACACTGAGCTTTTCTCAAATACGCTTTTATGTGTCATTGGACTTCTCTGGGCGTGTGCGGCCTTCCATTGCTTCCTCCAGTTTCCTAAGCTTGGAATTAGGCGTACCCCGAGGAAGTAGAGTTTAGCATTTGTTTTTACATTGTGGGGATCTATTCTCAGACCTTCTGTGTGCAGTTCCTACGCTAGCTTGTCATTTCCTTCCTTAAATCCTTTATGCCCGTCTTCTGTCTCTGCTTTAAGTGTACGGGTATTTCCGCCAGCAACCCAAGCCTTCTTGTCCTGAGAGCCTGCACAAGAAATGCAACCGCCTTCTCAATGCAGTGTTCAAAAGAAAGGCAAAGACCTCGTGTGTATTGATCACCCATACTGGTGGAATCCATTCCTAAAACACTGCTGGCCACAGGCTGGGCTTCTGGATATCAACCTGGCACTGCTAAACATCCTGCTTTGTGGATTTTGCAGTGATGGCAAGGAGGAGCAAATTCTAGGACATGGTCCATGCAAAAAAGAACCTTCCAAAAACAATCTTGCTTTTCAAAATATGTTTCTGCTATTATCTCATAATCCATGACAGTGTTAGCTCTTTTTTGTTTTTTGAGACAGGGTCTTGTGAGGCCTACGCTGGCATCGAACTCACCATCTTCTTGCCTCTGCGTCCTGAGTGCTGGGATTTTTACGGGCGGGTGTTCCACAATGCCTGGCTGTGCATTATCATTGTTGAGCTCTTGTGCCTGGGCTCCCCGCCCCCATACTGGGGGTTGAACCTTGTGCTCGCATGCTCTGCAAGTGCTGGACCCCTGAGCTACATCCCCAGTCTATTTTTTCACTTTTTGAGACAGGATCTCGCAAAGTTATGCAGGCTGCCTCTGGTCTCAAACTTGTGATCCTCCTGCCTCTGCCTCCCGAGCTGCTGGGATGACAGGCGTGTGCCACCACGCCCGGCTCTACCTGGGCATTTCTGCGATCCAGTTCTACAGCTCCTTGCTAACTTTGACATGCTGCTGTGGCATTCCCTCATGAGAGGTGACACTTGGCATCTTGTAGATGGCCCTGGGCAAAACCACCACCCGTCTGGACTACTGTGCATCTTCAAGGGCTTCCCAGAACCTTCTGAACATGAACGTGGCTGTTCCATGATCATAATAGCTAGCGTTTTAGGCACATCATCGATGGCTTTTATATACTAGTTTGATGCTTCTCTGTAATCTCTCTTGGCACAGCGCGTGTTTCCTTGTTCCTTGAAGGAGTCTGCTTCCCATGCTGTTTTGTAATTGTCTGTTAGCTGGGAAGCCTGTCTTGCTGGTGACATTCTCGTGGGCAGCCAGCCTGTTTAATTTGTGGCATATTCTCTGCCTGGGGCCCCACACAGGGCCTATGGCAGTCTTTAGAGACAGAGATCATTTGGAAATCAGAGACATCGGCACAGCAGCCTGGTGTCCAGGAATCCTAAAACTTTGAGCAGTTTTCCATGTTTAAATGCTTGGAGAATAAAAGAAGAATGTTTCCTGACTTGTGAAAATGATAAGATATTCAAATGTCACTGTCCATGAATAAAGTTTTATTGGAACACAGCACACTTATTCACTTTTCTATTGTCTGTGGCTGCTACACTTGCAGCCGTAGCCCTGTGGCATCCGATCCCATCAGATCTTGGGAGCTAAGCCCGGCCCCGCCTGGTTAGTCCTTGGATGGGAGACTGCCTGGGAACACCAAGTGCTGTAGGCTTGGGAGACGGACCTGGCAACTCACTCCCAACAGTCAATCTCCCATTGAAAACCCTATGAACAGGAAAGAAGCACTGACCATAGTGTTTCACCTGTTGTACATAGGGTCGCTATGAGTCGGACGCCAACTCAACGGCACCCAAGGACATGACTGCTACAAAGGCAGAGTGAAGTGGCTGCAACAGTGTATGGAAAATAGAGCCTAAAATATATACTGTAACTGTCAGTCCTTGTTTATTTTTTTTCTGATACTTGGGGGTTGAACCCAGGGCCTCACACATACTTTGCAAGTGTATTACCACTGAACTGCACCCCCAGTCCACCTGCAATTTTTATTTTGAGTCAGGAACTTGCTAAATTATACAACCTGCCTCTGGCCTCGAACTCACAATCCTCTTGCCTCGGCCTCCGAAGTCCCTGGGATTACAGGCACGAGCCACTGCGCCCACCTATGTGGTCCTTGAGAAAGGTGGGCTGAGTGGTTGCCTTCGAGCCTCCAGACCAGGCAGGCTGTGCTTTCTGCATGTTGTTGTTAGGTGCCATCGAGTCATATCCGACTCATAGCGACCCTTATAGGGTTTTCAATGGCTGAGTGTTTCGGGATTGCCTGGGGAGTGGATTGCCAGGATCTTCTCCCATTTTAGGGGTGCTGGGAATTGAACTCGGGACCTCAGAGACTGCAGTGCAGCGCTCTACCAACTGAGCTAAATCCCAGCCCGCTTTCTGCATAGAGGAGAGCATTTTAAAAAGCTTGAGACAGAGTCTTGTGAGGCCCAGGCTGGCTTCAAACTTCTGATCCTTCTGTCTCAGCCTCCCAAGCGCTGGATGACAGGTGTGTTCCACCACACCCAGCTCGGCTCCTGGGATTTTTTTTCAGCACCAGGAGGCTGAACCGAGGGCCTCGCACATGCTAGGCAAGCGTTCTACTTCTGAGCTGCACCCTCAGCTCCCTGTAGTTTTTTTATTTTGAGACAGGGTCTTGCTAAGCGGAGGAAGCTGCCTCTGGCCCTCAAACCTTTGATCCTCTTGCCTCAGCCTCCCGAGTGCTGGGATCACAGAAGGTAGCCATCGCACCTGGCTCTGCACCTGAGATTTTGAACTGGGAGCCAGGCATGCGCAGGTCTCTGCCTGTGGCTTGACCTGAAAAGACGAACTTTGGAACAGAGTGAGAAAGTCAGCGTCAGCCACACAGAGAAAAGCAGAGACAGAGAAGAGAGTGAGACAGAGAAGTACAGAGTGATAAAGGAACAGAGGAAGAAAAAGGAGGAGGAGGAGGACGTGGAGGAGGAGGAAGGCGAGGAGCAGGAGAGGAGAGAGGGATTACACGGGGAAAGAAGCAATGGAAGACCTCAGAAACCCGGACTCACTGTATAATATAGTTCACTCTTTCCGCAACTAATCCATTCCTGGGAGCCCCATGGCACTTTGGGAGAGGGGATGCTCCTCATTCCAAGGTTGGTGACCCTGTGGCCTAATCTCCTCCTATCACCTTCACTTCTACTGCTGCTGCTGCTGCTGCTGCTGCTGCTGCTGCTGCTACTTCTACTACTACTACTACTACTACTACTACTACTACTACTTCTACTACTACTACTTCTACTACTACTACTTCTACTACTACTACTACTTCTTCTTCTACTACTTCTTCTACTACTACTACTACTACTTCTTCTACTACTTCTACTACTACTACTACTACTTCTTCTACTACTTCTACTACTACTACTACTTCTTCTACTACTTCTTCTACTACTACTACTACTACTTCTTCTACTACTTCTACTACTTCTACTACTACTACTACTTCTACTACTACTACTTCTACTACTACTACTTCTACTACTACTACTACTTCTTCTTCTACTACTTCTTCTACTACTACTACTACTACTTCTTCTACTACTTCTACTACT
>VMDO01007850.1:0-75849 GCA_007922755.1 Pedetes capensis
GCACCTAACAACAACAAGCTACCATTAGGATCCGTGAGCCCTCTGCCTTTTTCACAGGCCACACAGGACTATTGTTCAGAGAATTTGTTGGTACCAGCTTCTAGCATGTCATTAATTAAAATGGTAATATCCTTTTGCCTATCAGGTTTCCTGTATTGTTTTGAATTAATCACCTGTGTGGGCTCAGGAAGTTCTAGTGGTTCGCATTTGCACATCCAATTGAGACCAACCTAGGTCAGCCTTACAATCCTTTTGTTTCACAGTATCAGGCAGAGGAAGCAACAACTGGTCAGACATAATATCCACCTTGAAACCACCTCACATAAACTTTGCTCTAAAAAAACAATTCTCATCCCAACATTTACTTTAATTCCATTGGCTATTGCCTGGAAAAGAATACAGATGAACAGAGATGGAGAGGTGCACTTGGTGAGATCTGGGAGGGTCTCCTGTGCAGGAAAGCATCTTTCCTGTGTAGTTGGGCTTTGTTGGATTGTGCATCACTGTGCCAAAATACCTGACAGAAATAAATTTATCGGGGGCGGGGGTGAGTGGGTGAATGATTTACTAGGGCTTACAGTTCAGTGAATTTCAGTCCATAAGGCAGACAGGTGGGTGATGAAGCAGGCATCAGGGTCTGTGGCAGAGGACTTCCTCACATCATGGTGAACAGGAACAAAGAGTAATTACTGGAATCTGGGGTCCAGGTAAAAACTCCAAAGGCTTGCCCCAGTAATCCACCTCAGAAAAACTAGACTCCACCTCCCAAAGTTCCATAGCCTCCCAGGATTGTCCCACCACAAAGGGACCAAGCAAACTGACAAAATCTTGAAGAAGGAAGTCAAAGAAATGGGAAGCCAGCACAGCATAGCAGGGGTATCAAACATGGGCTATAGGGCCAGACCATCTCAGTCTGATTCTCAGCTCTGCCAAGTACTAACTGTATTCACTGGTAAGATAGTTAATCTTTCTGTGCTTCAATTTTCTTTTTGTTCTGATACTGGAGAAAATCTCTACCAAGAAAGATCTTTTGTATGATGATAATCTCAAAATTTTTTTCTGTATTTGACTCATTCTCTAACCTGCTTTCTCAACATCTCCACTTAGGTATCAAGAAGTCACATAGAACTCAGTATGTCCAATAGGAACCACTAGAATCCCCCCACCTACTCTTTTGCATATCTGTACATTTAAGTCAAGTTCTTTGCAATTATGTTTGACCTCTTTGACTTTCTTTCATACCTCTTATCTAATCTGTCAGCACATTTTGTCAGCTCTCCTTTCTAAACATATCTGGAACACAGCTACTTCTTACCATCTCACCTGCTAATACCCAGGTCCAAGTCTTTAATGCCTATGAGTGCAGTACCCCAACTGGTGTCCACACTTCTATACTTACTCCCTCTATAAGTTGGTCTTAATGCAGTAGCCACAATGAACCCTTAACATGTCAGTTAATTACACTCTGTTGAACTAAATCACTTCCCATCTCACTCAGAATAAAATCCAAAGTTAGTATTATGGCTGCAATTCCCTACATAACTTTTTTGACCTGCCCTGTCTCTGCTTTGCTTACTTGTCTCCAGCCACACTGGCCTTCTTGCTGGTTCTAGAACATGCTAAGCAAGGATTTTGTAGTATCTTTTCCACCAGCATGGAATAATCTTCCAGATACCTGAATGACATTTTGATCACATTTTGTGAATATCTCTGCTCAAATAACAATAACTTGGAAATATCTTTGTTTTTTTTCTCTATGTATAAATGTTGGGTGGGTATAGATTAGTAAGGCTTTTGCTATATCTATTATGCAACTATCACATCACTTTTGCTTATACATTCATCAACTTACCTGTTTTACAGAACCATATTTCCCATGTATTCATACAGTTGTATGTTTTGAGATTTTCCTCTCCCCCTTTTACCCTCTACTTTGCTTCCCCTCCCCTTCTCACCTTCCCCCACCTCTGCTCCCACCCACTGATCCGCTTCCCTTTCTTTCAACTTTGCTCATATTTTCCCTTCTTAGATATGTATGGTTTTTCATTTTCATATATCTACATATGCATCAATTTTTTCTTCTTTCAGGTTAGATTTAGCTCCAACATATGAGTGAGAACATATGGTATTTCTATTTTTTGGACTGGGTTAGATTGCTTAAGATGATGTTCTTTAGTTCTATCCATTTTGCTACAAGTGACATAATTTCATTCTTCTTTATGCTGAGTGATATATATATATATGTATATATATATGAATATATGTGTGTGTGTGTGTGTGTGTGTGTATACATATATATCAAAATTTTTCAGTCCACTCTTACGTTGATGGGCATCTTGATTGATTCCACACCCTTGTGATTGTAAATAGTACTGCATTAAATATGGAAATACAGATGTCCCTGTGATATGATGACTCATCTTCCTTTCGGTATATTCCCAGGAGCGGTATAGCTGGGTCATATTGCAGTTCTAAGTTTTCTAAGGTACCTCTGTATTGATTTCTAAAGTGGCTGAACTAATTCACAGTCCCTCCAGCAGTGTACAAATATTCCCTTTTCTCCACATCTTCACCAATAGTTATTATTTTGTTAATTTTTGCCATTCTTACTGGAGTGAGATGGAATCTCAGTGTTGTTTTGATTTGCATTTCCCTAATTGCTAGAGATAGTAAGCATTTTTTCGTGTGTTTCTTGGCCATTACTACTTCTTCATTTGAGAACTATCTGTTCAATTCCATTGCTCATTTATTTATTGGGTTATTTATTGTCTTAGTGTTTGATTTGTCTTTGTATATGCTAAAAATTAATGCTCTGTCAGATATGTAGGATGCAAAGGTTTTCTCCCATTCTGTGGGCTCCCTTTCCTCTGTTGATTGTTTCCTTTGCTTTGATTTTTAGCTTCAGGTAATCCTATTTGTCAATTCTTAATGCCGTTTTCAGGGCAATTGGAGTCTGTTGAGGAAATACTTGCCTATGCCTACATGTTGGAGCTTATTCCCTATCTTTTCTTCTAGTTACTTTAAGGTTTCTGGTTTAATGTTGAAATCTCTGATCCATTTTGAGTTGACTCATACAGACTGAGAAATATGGGGCAATTTTCAGTCTTACATGGATATAGTTTTCCCAGCACCATTTGTTGAAGAAGCTATCTTTTCTCCATTGAATACTCCTAGCCCCTTTGTCAAAAACAGGTGGCTGTAGTTGCATGGGTGGAAAAAATCTTTTTAGTCCACTCAAAATATAAAATCACCCATTTTCCACTTTCCTTCCTTATGTTTTAAAGAAATATATGAATAACAACTATAATTTGCATGTATGTATATATTTATACTTATACATTTCTATAAATATGTAATGATATATTTGATATATATCAATAATATATAAATGATGTATTTGATAAGTTATCCTCTGACATGTACACACACACACACACACACACACACACAAATTCAAACTATGAGATCATGGACTTTGTCTTTTCAGTATTATAATTCTCATGCTTATCACAGTGCCTGGGACATACTGCTTATCATAACTCAATATTTATTTAAAGAATACTCAATGAATTAAGGGAAATCAAAGATATCTGTTGAATCTTTAAATATCTGATAGTGTGCATTCAGGTAACAACAATTTATTTAGATCCAAGCAAATATACAGCAAATATACAGTTCATCTTTGCAACCTGTGAATATGGAAAATGAGGTCCGGAGACACTGAATAACTTACCAAAGAAAGAATTAGAGTCATCTGCTCCTAGATTTGTGACATGAAGAAAATGATTTACCTCATTGACCCCATACTTTTTAATATGGTTTATCTGAACCACAAGCCTTAAAGAATTGTTAAAATAAAGCTCTAATGAATGTTCATAGGATATTGAGTGGAATTGTTCTGCTGCTTCAAATTGGCACAGAATCCATAAGTGAAAACAGAGGTAGTAAGGACTCCACTGTAAAGTGAGAAGGCAGGTGACTTGCCTTTCCTGGCTCCAGCCAACACTGACTAGGTAGCAGCAGAGCCAACACAGACACAACCAGCCTTTTCTTCCCAAAGTTGTTGTTGTTGTTAGGTGCCGTCGAGTCGGTATCCGACTCATAGCGACCCTCATAGGGTTTTCAATGGCTGACTGCTTTGGGATTGCCTTGGGAGTGGATTGCCACGTCCTTCTCCCATTTTTGTAGTGCTGGGAATAGAACTCGGGACCTCAGAGACTGCAGCACAGCGCTCTACCAACTGAGCTAAATCCCAGCCGGGTCTTCCCAAAGTAGTGGAGAGGAATTCAAAAAGAGAAAAGCCATCAGGGACATGGATTTGAGGGCAGTTTACTATTAGAAATGAAAGATTTTACCCATCTCTCTGTGAAGGAGGAGAAGCTGTTCTTCTACCACATGATAGAAAGGCCCCCTTTCAAATTATAGACATGGAGAATGTCCATAAAGAGACAGAAATGGTCATTGTCTCCTTGACTGGGTAGTAGCTGAGCCATGGAATTTTCAGGACCATAATACTGCCTTGGTTGAGTGAAATAGAAGAGATGAAGGAGTTCAGCCTCATCTGGAGTTGCAAGGCCCTTGTCAGGGCTATTCTGCTAGACAGTTTAGGAGGCTCAGAGTTAGTTGACATGGCAACTTGTGCAGCTCCATGTAAAAGAGAACAGAGTTCATAGGAGGGGGCTGAATATTCAAAATTAACCCAGTGGCCATCATATAACAACAATGCTTACCAGGGAAAAGGGCAAAAAGAAAATGGATGCTTTTCTCTGAGGGAAGTGTGAGAGATGGACAGGAGACAGTGAGCTGTGTGCCATCTCAGAAAAACCACAGACACAATTTATATTGAGAGACAGCACATGAGCAAAGGCCACCGGCATTGATGCTGACAAAGTCAGCAAATACCAGAGATGCTTCAGTGCCAATTAACGATTTCTGCCTTCTCTTCCCTCTTCTTCCTTCCCCGCCCCTCTTTCCCTTCAACACTCAACTTCTTTCTTTCTCTTTTCCTTTTCTCCTCACTCTCTTCCTACTCCTCCATTACACCTACCATTCATTTTCTTCCTCCTCCTCTTTCTCTTCTTCCTTATTTCTCTTTAGTATGGATATTGTGAATGCCAAACCAATAAGCCACTGAAAACCCTATAAATAGCAGAGAAACACTGACATAGTGCCATGCATGGCACAGAGTCAGGTAGTATTTTGTCTATTGTACATAGGGTCACTATGAGTTGAACCCAGCTTGAGTGTACCTAACAACAACAAAAACAACAACAATGCATATAGAAAAAAGAAAAAACGTCAAAAAAATGGTGTGTGGAAGGTTGAATGGATGTTTGTGTGTCAAGGGCATAGAAGAAAGTGGTAAGGAAGCTAAATAGATACAATACCCTGGCAATAGTCTTATGGTGGAAGGGAGCCAGGCCAGGCCAAGTATTTTAGACTCCAGATGTATGAGCAGGTGTTCCTGCTTTGGACGTGTTGTTTACATCTAATGAGGAGACTTTGGTCTAAGGTTCTCTGTAAAAAGTAAATATGCCTATCCTTAGACTTCATTCCTGGCAGAAAATATTTAAAGCAATCATTTTTAAAGATAATAGGAATGTTGTAAGAAATGTCAATAAAAAATGATCATTTCTAAACAAACATGTTACTAAAAAAACTGTCTAGATATAATTTTCATCAAAATTACACATAAGCTGGGCATGGTGGCGCATGCCTGTAATCCCAGCAGTTTGGGAGGAGGAGGCAGGAGGATCACAAGTTTGAGACCAGAGGCAGTCTTAGCAAGACCCTGTCTCAAAAAGTCAAAAAAAAAAAAAGGGGGGGGGCTGGGGGCATAGCTAAGTCATCCAGCACTTGCAAAGCATGCAGGCGTGAGGCCCTAGGTTCAACCCCCAGTAAGAAAAAAGAAAAAAAATTACACATAAGAGGATATAGAGTTATTTGGTCAGCTTAACATTTTGTATAATATGTTTTTAAATTTCTGAGTATTAGATCATGCCTTTTTGTAACTCTAACAATAAATATATTTCTGTATGTATTTGTGCAACAAATTAGAAATTCTCATAATCTAATGTGGACAAAAGATAGACCATATTTCATATTCTAGACCATATATATAACCCATGGCTATATAAACGAAATAGGAGGCTTAGGAAAGTATTTGGATCAAAATGCCAAAAAGGTTAACTAAGTGCTTTGTGGGATAGAAACTACACTTAACTAAGTGCTAAGTTTAACTTAGTTTAACTAAGTACTATATCATATTGTTGTTAGGTGCCATCAAGTTGAGTTGGAAACACTCCCTGATACCTGCCCTGCTTGGTACAAGGTCAGTGCTGCTATGCTATTCATAGGGTTTTTGATGGATGATTTTCTGGGGATTGTTGCAGGAGTGGGCTGCCATATCCATCTCCCCGTTTGCAGTGCTGGGGATTGAACCCAGGGCCTTAGAGAATACAAAGCAAGCATTCTACCAACTGAGCTAAACCCCAGCCCCTGTATCGTATATCATAAAGAGAATGGATGAATCATTTGTGTTCATAGTACCCAAGGACAAACAGAAAAAAAGAAAGTAAAATAAAAAGGAAAAACAATAAAATTATTCTTACTTTAGATGCAAATTTTGTCAGCATCTGTTTAGCTCAATCTTTTCTTTATATTGTATACATTTTCAAAATTAACCAACAAAAAAGTAAAATTATGTACAATTCAGAAATTTTTCTTATGAGATAGCGAGATCAAAAACCAAACAAAACTTTCCATTAAACTCTTGAGTTAAGAGTGAGAACATCTAGCATATAGGAGAATGTGCCTATGTCCTAACCACAAAGAATGGACACTGCCGAGCAATCAGCTGGACAGCATTGTGCCATCACTTACAGGACTTCAGAAGGAAATGCTGGGAAAGCGTAAGGAAGTCTAAAGAACAGGAAGACAGAGGGAAGGACTCGGGCTTCCAAGTAGAATTAAGGCAACTATGGGTTCAGATAAAGGTGATGTGTTTCTGTATTTTTACTTCAGAAATACAAAAGACATCACCTGCTCAAAAGCGAGTCTGTTTAGACTCACAATTTTTGTTTAGGAAAAACAAAACAAAACCAGAAAACAACTAGAGGTATTTTTACACAAGAAAATACATCTAAGTGCTGTTTATTTCTCTAATGGATGTAATAGTCTAATGCTCTGCAAGATAACTACTGTCCCTCAGCAGAAACCCCTGCTGGTTTCAGGGAAGTGATTAATTTAATCTGTAACTCTTCCTTCTTTTAGATTTTCTTTTTAGCACTTTGCTGGGGCAATTTAAAGAGTTCTTACAACTCCCCTTGCTGGCAGCAAATGAGAAGTGCAGCTTTCAGACATAAAATTTTAGCATGTTTATTCTAAAAATAACAGCTAAATATAACACCAACTTGTGATTTCCAAAACAAGGTCCTTTCCACTTCTGATCTCTGAAAAAATTTAAACCATAAATTAAAAACATGGAAGGTAATAGTAAAACCTCTTGGAGATGCTATTTTCCAGAAGTCAGATCTTATGTTAAAGTATTTACTTCAATGGCATATCTTCAAAAACTTACATTTCTAAAATCTGACTCCAGAAATGACTTACGATCTTCAGACTTTTATTTAGATTGTATCTCTACTTGCTGCCATTCTCTGTACAGATCCCATCATTATTGTTGGCAGAAAATGGGTGGCTCACAGGTCATTTACTCTGCTCCCACACCCTTCCCAGCCTACTTGCTGTCCTTGCAGTTGGGCAGCTATGATGTGTTTTATGAGTCCACATAGAACAGCTAGCCCATGACCCCCAGCTGTCTCCATTGCTGCTGCAGGCCCTGCAGATGTTCCAGAGCGAAGTGTTCATCAGCCTAGATACTTTACTGCCTATGCTGAGCAGGGTCTTTTAATGGTCTGCAAGAGTTTAGGGTGGCAATTACCTTCATAACTCCAAGTGACATGCTGGTACCTCTATTTCTTGACTAATAACATTTATAAAATTTCTCTTGCTTTCATAATTCAATACACTGGATGTCAGGATTTATCTTGTTCTATTTCATTTTCCTCAATTTGGTCATTTTATATTGTTACTTTGTTGTTGTTATTGTTAGGTGCCCTTGAGTTGGGTCTGACTCGTAGTGACCCTGTGTACAACAGAACAAAACACTCCCGGACACTGTGCCTTTCCTGATACTTCATCAGTGCTTCTCTGCTGTTCATAGGGTTTTCAATGGCTGATCGTTTCAGGATTGTTTTGCAAGTGGGCTGTCATGTCCTTCTCTCATCTTTGTGGTGCTAGGGATTGAACTCAGGGCCCCAGAGCCCACAGAGAAAGTATTCTACCAACTGAGCTAAACCCTACCCATTAGTTCTTTTCTTTTTGTATATACTGTTTTTGTGACTTTTAATAATAATCTTTTTCTGCCTCCCCCCTCCCCTGCCCCATACCAAGGATTGAACCTAGGGCTTCATGCATACTAGGCAAGTGCTCTGTTGCTCAGCTGTATCCTAAGCCCTCTTTTTATTTTGAGACAAGGTCTTGCCCAGCCTGCCCTAGAGCTTGGTATGTAGCTCAGGCTGGCCTTGAACTCTTAATCCTCCTGCCTCAGCTGCCCAAGTAGCTGGGAATACAGGTCTGCATCACCAGGCCTACGTAATATCTTTAACCTCTGTTTATTTTTCCATCAACTTCTGAAACTCCTGGACTCCCATTATATGAGATGGAAAAAGGAGCATTCTGGTCTTTCTCTTCACAAGATCTCTTCCTCCTAAAAGTCCAACTTGCAAGTACACTTTTACAGACTATTAACATTCGCTACTTTTCCAGCAATTGTAACCAAATCTTTCACGTTTTGACAATATAGTGGGTGATAAGATTTGAAATTCAATATTTATTTACACTGGTCTCCTCATACCCAGATTGTTCAATGCTGAGCCAAGTTGTTCATTCAAGTCAGTGTCTCCTCTCTAGGCTCATTGCCGTCACCTCTTCGTCACTCTGAGAAAATGCTTTTAGAATTAAAGTCAATTCAATTCGTTTTGAAAAATACCTCATCAATTATTAAATTCATGTCACATTTAATTTGCTTTTTATCTGGACAATGAATTTCATGACCAGGATTTTTTGTTTGTTTTCTTTGAGGTTTTTAATTGCCTTTCTTTTTAACTTGTGCTGGACATATTCATTATATCTTGTTTTCTCCTTTGTTCTTATGCACCTAATATATCCTGATGTCTCTGAAAATATTAGAGTCCTTCTGAATGTCTTTATTTTCTCTGAGGTCTATGTTCTGGTTGTTACTCTCTTTCCTGCTGTTGTTTTCCTCATATGCCTGGTTATCCATGCAGGGCTATCATAGAAGAAAGTGTACCTAAGGGGAATTTGTCCTGCTATTAGGTTTTAAACTGAAGTTTTACTCTTCTAGATCACACACATACACACATATGCGCATGTGCATGTGTGTGTGTGTATAAATATATACAAAATATAAATATATATATATATATATATATATATATATATATATATTTTTTTTTTTTTAGTATTTGGGAGTTGAACCCAGGACCTTATACATACTTTGCAAGTACTTTACCATTGGTCTACACTCTGAGCCCATTTAAAAATTTTTATTTTGAGACAGGGTCTCAGTAGGTTATGCAGGCTGCCTCTGACCTTGAACTTGCCATCCTTCTGCCTCAGCCTCCTGAGGCACTGGGATTACAGGTGTGCACCACTGGGACTGGCCCTTCCAGGTAAATATGATTGGCAGTTCATTGTGGGGCTGAGTCAGGCCAAGTGGAAGGTTGCAATCCTGAATCAACTCTGTGCATATCAATACCATTTCAGTCTTCCTTGCTGTGACAGGAGGGAATCCTGGCTACTGTTATTTTTTTTTCTTCTTTCCACCTGAACAAGACTCAAGATTGCTCTTGTAGCTGTAGGGCTAAGATATATCATCTTGGAGGACGAGAGTAGAGAACCAGCTCTCCAAATTTCAGGATCTAGAGGAAAACAGCACAAAACAACAAACAAACAAAAGCAAGCCATCCTTTGGGGGAATGCCAACTACTGGGGCTCTGGACCATGGATGGACACTCAGATAAGGGCAATGGTCCATAAAATCTCTTTTATTGAATCCCCTATTTCATCTTCATGTATCTTTCATAACCTTAGTCATCTGCTAAGTCTGAACTCAGAGTCCCTTGTGGGTTGCACTAGACAGATAGTCTTCCTTCCCTGGCAGCATATTCTATGTGGACCTTACTTACCATTTCATTTAAAGATTGATTCCCAGCCTCTCTGTCTTTCTAAACATGTTTTGAAATGTCAGTTACTTGATAATCATATTGTTCTCTCAGCTGTTTGGTGCATATTCTTTATTTTAAAGCTGCTCCATCTCACTTCTGCTTCTATTGGTATTTTATAGAACTTGGGAGACAAAGAGGTGCAAATAATATTGTCTTTTACTTCTTAGAGATATCAAACAGTTTAGAATCTCTAACTGAAGAATCTCTGGGACTCAATAGTGATACTGATATGCAGAGGAAGAAGTAGAGATTACCACTTAAGGAGTCAGGCGGTACAAAGGAAATGGACACATGATGGCAGTGGGACACAGATTATATTTCTCAGCCTCATGCAGAGAAGTAGGCTGAATGTCACCTTCGTCAGAATGACTAACATCAACAAAACAAACAACAAATGCTGGTGAGGATTGGGGTGGGGGAAGGAACCCTTATACACTGCTGGTGGGACCGTTAAATGAGTACAACTATTGTGGAAATTAGTATGGAACTTCCTCAGAAAACTCAAATAGAATTATCCTATGATCCGGCTATACCATTCCTGGGTATATACCCAAAGGAATCTAAATTGCCATATCATAGAGACACTTGTACTTCTATGTTCATTGCGGCACAGTTCACAATAACCAAAATATGGAATCAGCCTACATGTCCACTGACAGATGAATGGATTAAAGAAAAGATGATGCATATACACAATGGAATTTTATGCAGCCATAAAGAAGAATGAAATTATATCATTTGCAGGAAAATGAATGAAACTGGAGATCATCACTTTAACTGAAATAAGCCAGACTCAGAAAGACAAATATCACATTCTCTCTCATGTGTGGAATTTAGATTTATTTTTAAAAGGATACACACACACACACACATACACACACACACACACACATAAAATATTGGAAAGTATAAGGGAATATATTTGGGAAGGAGGGGATAACTGAAGGGGATGGGAACTACCTGAGGGGAAATGAGGGTGTGATAGAGCAAAGTACATGCTATAATTGTATGAAAATTCCATAATGAAGCTAATTATATTTTATGTTAACTTAAAAAAGGAAAGGGCTGATCTGATTTTGGACTAAAGGAAATATTTTTGTAATATTTTTAGAATCCTTTATTTAACTGTTCTTTCAACTGCATCTGTTTGATGTTTACTGTATTTCAAACTTGCTTCTACACATTAGGTTTCCTTACTCTTGAAGTGTCATGAAGAACATTTTCTTTCACAGGTCTCTTCTTGATGCCTCTACATAAGAATTAACTAGAATCTTTTGTTTTATCACCACTACCATCATGATTATTATTATTACTTAAGGGATTGGATTTCACTGATCCCCATTTCTAACTTCTGAAAAATCCCTTTGGATTTTTAATCTGCAATTCCCAGTGTTTGCCAATTTAGGACCATCTGCAAATTAGTTAATGTGCAGTTTAGCCTTTCTTTGAAATCAGTAATTAAGATGTAAAGTAAGACTGAGCCCAAGACTAATTCCCTGGGCTTCCCACTGAGACCTCTCCTGAGCTCCACAACTCTGTCATCACCATTTCTGGTTTATCATCTTCCAGCCAAATCTCAACCTATTTCACTATGTAGATAATTAAATTGACTTATGAGAGCCACTAGATTAGTTTGTGTTTTGTAAAATGTTGTCTGAGATATACATTTATTTGACTTAGCTTTGTATTTATATATGTTGAAACATTATAGCCAAAGAACAGAAGAATATTTTCAATGAGACTAACCCTAGCATTTTCTGTTAGATGACTGCTTAGTCTGGAGATATATACAGATACCCTCGTAATATTAATTCTATCACTTAACTGCAGCTAAAGTTTAACATGTAGAGCATAATTACAATTCAGTGATCTTTTTATTATTTCTTCTTCATTATTTTTAATTTTTTCCCAGTTTTCTCATACCTTTCAACTTAAGATAAAAACAGAAAATTATCTTTATTTTAGTATATTTTTCCACTTATCCTCTGATTAGCCATAGAAAAATCTTTTGTTTTTAGGTCTTAGGCATTTTCTATTAGCTGCCAATTATCTATGTTTCAGACTGACATTCAAATAATTAAATATTCAGGTGCACTCATCTTGCCACCAAGGGTTTTATGAGCATTTGAGAAATTTGTTTAAGTTTAATTGGGAAATTAAGCCATGGGGCAACGTTACTGCAAAGCTATACTGCTGTGCTTTGAGTAACTAGACTAATCTAGGTCAGAAAGGCACAATAGGACACACAAACACCCAAAGAACACAAAATTGTGCTTTTAATCACTGCCAAATTCTGAGATACTTTAATCTTCCCATTCTGGGTGTGGATGTGGATGTGAGAACTCTTTCTTCCTCTGGTGTGCAGACTGGGCTCTGGTTTATAGCCTAAATCTTCTTAATGATTTCTAGCCCCCGCCTCTTCTCTCTAGCTCTCTTTTCTTCCCTCCAGAACTTACTCAAGTATTTTATTACTTGTATGTTTGGAAAACATACTGTTCTTTTCTCTGTAGTATCAGATAACATTCCTAGCACTCTGAGTTAGACATTGGTTTCTCTATTTCTGGGAAATGCATCCAGACAGGCAGTAAACATTTTTATTTCACTATAAATACACAAGAGTTTATGATGTATACAGGACTGTAGAATGATTATTTCTTCCCAGCTGAGCCTTAGCTACCTCCTGGCAGAGAAGACTGAGTGGACCTTTTTCACTTTATGTTTATGAGAATTCTTCCTCATTTTTTCCTTAATGTAACTGAAAATTAACAAAAGGGAAAGGGAAAGAAGATCAGAAAAGGGAAAGTAGAAAGAGAAAGATAGAGGAAGGGATGACAGGAGGAAGAGAGAAAGTGTACATCTGAACATATTCCTAATCCTGAGTGAAAACTTTCACAGCTATTTTCTGTTATCTTCACAGTCATTATGCATTTTTTCTTTCTTTCATGCAGCAATAAGATAATTAGTTCATAGAAGTAAAGATCTAAGTTAAAGTAATACACTGTGTAATGAGCAGCCGCAGGACTAGAACTGGAGCTAGCCTGAGTACTGTTTCATTATTCCTCCATAAGATTATGGCTTTATATAAGTATGATCGAAGGCACTGAGGAAAATATAGCTTTGTCCTTAAGAGGAAATATCAATGGGTCATGGCTGGCCCCAATGTGAACCTCAGGAAATGTACACAAATAAAAAATAAAATTTCTTGAAACATTCAGATTACAAAAGCAATAGGTAGGTTGACAATTATTGAAAGTATTTTGCTAAAATTCAGAGATAAATAATCACAGTATAAGCCATGAAAGTAAGTGACCTGGGTTTTATGTTAAAGTCAGCTACACAGAA
The DNA here is from genome assembly GCA_007922755.1 of Pedetes capensis. NCBI lineage: Eukaryota > Metazoa > Chordata > Mammalia > Rodentia > Pedetidae > Pedetes > Pedetes capensis. Next base: position 13,653 of record VMDO01007850.1, read on the forward strand.
TCCCATTATTTAAATGTGGAAATAATTGTAAACACAAAGACCGTTTCCAAATGTGTTCAGTTTTTGCATTATGTACACATTTTTCTAAAAGTTTTTTAAATCTGAGAATTATGTCTTCCTTAATATTTTGGTTTTCCATTAAGTGGTTGATTAAGTATGGAAGAGGTCAAGCATTATGGATACCATTAGATGGCAGTATTACACAAAACTATTGTTTCCATTTACAAAAACGATTATGTTTTAAGTTTCGAAAGAAGTTCATTTACAATATACATGGTATATATATGATAAACATTGTTTTGATAATAAGTTTTTAAACTTAAGAAAGTGAAATGTAAATTGGACAGTTGATATAACAGAAAGAGAGAGGACTAAGAGAGAAAGAGAGGTTGAAAAGGAGCAATAAGAGCATGAAACGCAATGGCAGTAGAAGGGTCTCAGGAAACCAAGCAGGACCTCTGTCTACTATGCAGCCTCCAGGACTTCCTGGCATAAATTATATTGAAAAGTCTGATAAAAATATTTTGATCAAAATTATTGAAAAATACTAAAAGCCATTTAATCACTGTAAGATGCTTTCCCTAAATTTAAAATAAAAATAACACATATTTCGTCTGTCATTAAATGAGTAGAGATTGGTAATTTTAAGTTCCTAATAATTGAATATTTACCTAAGTATAATTTTGTGTAAAAATTATTTATCATGTAAAAATACCTCTTTAAAAAAATATTTAAGTTGACTAAATCTATTATAATGGCAATCCAGTCACTTTTTGGAGACAGGTGTCATTCTGTAGAAAGTCTGAAAAGAGCATATGGAATGTAATTTACTCTACAGGTTTGTCTTGCCTAGTAGACTTCCTGTGTAAGAGGTATTCATAGGAAGAAAAAGTTGAGAGTACTGCCAAACATTTTGCATCAAAAAATTACTTAAGATAGAATATATGGCATGCCTAGGTGGTGGTCTATGCTGGTATGTTGTTGTTAGGTGCTGAGTCCAGACTGACTCATAGCAACCCTACATACAACAGTTGAAACACTCCCCAACACTTTGCCGTGCCCAGCACTGTCAGTGCTTCTCTGCTGTTCATAGGGTTTTCAGTGTCTGACTGTTTCTGGAGTGGACTGCCAGGTCCTTTTCCCAAGCCCGCCAGCCCTCAGTATTCCCAGGCAATCTTCCATCCAAGTACCAACTAGGCTCAACCCTGGTTAGCTTCTGAGATCTGACAGATAGGAGGCCTGGGTGGTGTGGCTATAGACTATACTGATATAGAAAGGCTATATTTCTAGGTAAGAATATAGAAGACTCTGCTTTTATTTTCTTAATTGACCAGTGGTAGATACATGTTTTGAAAGATACAATATGTCTCTCCATTTTAATTGTTTTCACTCTTTCATTCCTTCCTTTGTATCCTCAACTCTTGATATAATGAGAGGGAAAGTAGCCTATGAGGACTAGCTTAGGTCTATGACAAGTTTTAACAAGGTGAGATCCTCATTAATGCTAGGGACTTTGGGGGTCCACATGTCCTTATAAACATAGTTTGTCCAGTGCCCAGATCTACAGTGGCATAGAGTTCACTGCCAGGTTCTTCTTTCTCTGATTAATTCCCTACAGTGTGGTCAAGTCTAGTTTTCTTTGTATTTTAGCTCACATCCAAAGACTTTGTTATATGGAGAGTGTTTGCTGACATTCATATATGTGAAGATGTTTGAAGCTAAAATTCTTCCCTAGTCTTTCAGAAGAAACATTCCAACTGGCTGCCCTGTATTCAGGGTGCCTGATTCTTTCATGCTCCAGGGCATATTGTTATCACCAGCTGGAGTCAGGAAAAAAAAAATCCCCACCCCTGTGATGTAATACTGTACAATTAGGCACATAATGTGGATTTTATGCTTTCCTCTGAAACATCTGGCATGTTTTACACCCTAAAAGCAAAGCTTAGAGATCCAGACCTCTTGTAGCATTTTAATATCAATGTGCCTTTTCACATATCAGTTACCTAATATTTGTGCCAGTTTTTGAAACACCACATCCTAAATATCACCTCTTGAATGAGTATAAATTCAAAATGCCTGCCAGGAGGTGATATGTTTGTGGGGGAAACTAATATCTGTCCTAATCTAAATACCAAATGAATTTTAGATTGTTATTCTACCCCAGCATTAACATTGGCCCTTGGGAAAATCATTGTTTATGTATTCCTTTCAGATGCTCAGAATTAAGAATAGAGCTATTTAAACCTTGTTGCTAACATTACATCTGTATTTCTGACATACTAGGAAAATGTAAAGTTATTACATTTGGTTCATAGAAAAAAAGTTAGCAATAAAAAGTAATGGATAAATTTTCTCTAAGGTTACAGGAGAAAAGATAAGTCACTTGGGGAAAAAGTAAAATATTATCTAGAAATCCTTGTGAACTAAAACCTCTGTCATTGAGACCCATGGTCTCCTTGAGACAGAATCATAGGGGTTAAAGTAACTGTTTAGCAAAATGTACTGATCTTACTTTTCAAGCCATCTTCAAAGGATTATATTTTCCTCTAAAATCCATGTGGGAACAAACAAAAGATAAGAAAGAAACACAAGGAACACTAAGTTAAACTAAGAATAAGATGAGAGAAGAAAAAATTATTCGACTCTTATTTAGAGCTTTTAATACAGTAGTAAAATGTTGATAAAACACAAATATAAATGCAAAATGACTTGTATTTGTTTATAAAGACTTACTTGGCATTAGAGGTGATTCTGTTAATCATGTTGAAATTTTAAAAAGCAAATTATAGAATTGATTGACTTAACTGTATGATGAGTAGACTCTTAATATATTATAAAATTAAAACAAAAAATTATGTTATCTAGGCAATTGTCCACACCCCCAGATAATCTCTTTAATTAATAAGCTTAATGAAGGAATTATCCAGATACTTATTTTAACATTGGAATGTTAGTTTGATTCTGAGCATTAGACTCAATGCCTTAAAGCCACTTTGGTAGATGTAATTCAGAGACCTCAGGACATTGTTCTTGAACACTCAGGGCATAGATTTCTTCATTTATAAGAGTTGGTTACAATGAAATGGTTTGTAAGGTAGTTCCCACATCTAAAATATTGAGCCCTTGGATTTTAATGTATATTCTAGAATTGCATGGCAAATGCTTTGCTATATAACAATGTTAAGTTTGTAATTTGTACATTTTGGTACTTTCACACCATAATGGTTCTTAATAAATGTCAAAGAGCAATGGCCACAATACCATAATATAAAACATGTTAGAAACAGATGGCAGTGTGGATATCTTTCAGTACAAGGACAGATGGAGCCGGATTTAGAATCTAACCCTGGAAGCTTTGAAGGGGTTGAAGGGCAGGACTCATTTTTTCCTCTAATTTAAAGAGTTATTTGGTGCAAGATAAGGAGTACTATTTCAACTATGTGAAACATATATAGATAAGAAAATACTTGAGTTCCAGCAACATGGCAGAATGACCTATAATAAGGCTCTTTCCTATTAAAACTCCTAAAATGTTATGTAAAATATAACAATATTGCATTAGCAAAAATATAAGGATGAATTAGAAAAACAGGAAAAATCCTAGGTGCAGAGTCAAGGAAGATAACCATAGGCAGAATGTAAGCACAAGAGTGAGTGTTTTGGTCCCAGAGATAATGACAATCAACTATAGGGCTAAGAGAAATAGGAGAGCCTCAGGCTTCCATGGAAAATGGAGTATAAAGTCAGGACCTTGGAAAGGCTACTTCTTTCTTAAAGAACATCTTGTGAAGAGTTTAAAAAAAAACTTATCTCTTGATAAATAAGTAAACCTCTTAGGAGAAATCTAGACCCCAAGTACAAGTCTATGCAGCTGTGTATTGTATGTGATCCTCAAACAGAAATTAGGGAAATATCTGAGCCTAACCTAGCAAAACTCTGGGGCATTTGGTGAAAGCAAATAAAGGGACTCTTCCATAAGACAGAATGCACAAGATCCCGCATCCGCACCAGGAGGGTAGAACTATAATCAACAACAGTCACAATAAAAGACCAACTTAAGATGGACTCACAAGCAGGAGACTACAGAGATGTTGGCCAAAAGATGCAAAATTTCAGACATATTATAAAATATGGTGATTATAGTTAATAGTAATATAGTTAATTGAAATACTGTATACTTGAAAATCAGAGACTTGATTTTAAGTGGTGATTTTAAATGTTCTCACCAAAAATAAATGATAAGGATGTGAGGTAATGCATATGTTAATTAGCTTATTTAGCCCTTCCACAATGTATACATATTTTAAAACATCATCTTGTACACCATAAATATCTAGAATTTCTATTTGTCAATTCAATAATAATAAAGAATGTACTTAAAATAAAAATGATAAACTACATATGGAAATGATAAACCATAAGGGAAAGTCAGTAGAAAATAAGAATTGCCTAAACAGTGGAACACAGGAGAAAGAGGTGGCAATCCACCCCCTAGATAATCCTGAAAATAATTAGCCATTGAAAACCATATTGAGAGTCGCGATGAGTCAGACCCAACTCAAGGATGCCTGACAACAACAACAAACAATGGAATAATCAAAAATTTAGAATAAAATAAGTATGTGTCAACTACATGTAAAACCAAGAAAGCAGGAATGCAATTGATTATTTTCTAATGTATACATTTCTCTAGTTCATAAAATGTTTAACAAGTAACTTATTTTATAGCAGGTTCCCATTTTACTAATTGTAAGGAAAATCTTTCAGGTTGCTTCCAGGTGAAAAGCTACACCAATGTATAAATTTCTCAATGAATTCCAGGTTTAATTTAGAAAGCTGTGGCCAATCTTAATATTTTGGTTCATAAGAACATTTTATTTTTATACTTGAATAAGGCATTTATTGCTTTTTCCCCCCTGCCTGATCAATACTCTAGAAATGCTTCTATAATCATGGAAACAATTGTTGTAATAATGAAGATAATTATTTTCCTAACTTGCTATTATACCACAAAAACCTTTACACGTTTTCTCAGATAGCAATATAAAGGGTGTGACAGTCTCACTTATGAGGTGATATTTTGATTACTGTAATATATTATCTTAAAGCATCTGATGATTCATTAATACCAGAATTTGCAGGCATAAGATAGATAAGTTACATTAGAAAGCAGAATTTTGACCTAAAAATAATCATGTGCCTTTTTTGTATGTCTTCAGGAGTACAAATAATCTTTTTCTTCCAAAAAAAAAAAAAAAAAAATCAGCTTGGAGCCTGAGGAGGGGCACATTCTTCTCTCAGAGAAGGGAGGGGGCTGGGCTAACAAGGGGCTGGCTTCAAAGATGGTTGATACCCAGGGGGATTTTCATCACAGGTTTTTGGCTTTGGAAAGTCTTTGAAGATTTTTGGATTTTCGCTTAACAGGTGGTCTCTGTGCCTGCTGCTCTTTCTGCTGATCTGAAGCCACACAGCCCAGCATGACTCCTACCTGCTTGGATTTCTGGAGGTAAGACCTGAGGATTCTCTCCTTTTTTAATGTTCTATGATTATTTTCCTTATGAGCGGGTTACAATTTCTCTTCCCTTGTTCCCCACCCACTACCAACTAGCACCCCAGGCTTTGAGCATCCATACCTGCCCCTCAATTATATCAGATGGGGAAGACTCCAAAGGACAAGTATGTAGGATAGAAAGTGTCCACTAGATGGCAGAATTGATTAAGCATAATTGTGCCGCATTGAGACAGTGAACTCTTAAGTTCCAAATCAAGGTGGGAGAAGAAAGGATGCTGGAATTGGCACCTCCACATTTTTCCCAGTGCTGCTCCTGAGCTACCCACATGTGCTCTGAACTGACTCTGGCCTTGCTAGTTTTGCATTCCACAAGCAAATGGCACTTGAGGGAGTGACATCACAGAGTGCCAGTTAGCCTTTTAAACACTTTGTGATGCTGTCACTGGAGGCGAGAGATGCTTTTGAAGCTTCTAGTTTGGGATATGGTGACCTCCAAAACAGAGGATGTCTACCCACCCAGGAAACCAAAACACCTGCTTTTTGATGTCCCAAGCAGAGTATGGCATCATCCCTTATAGTGAGAGGACACAGTGTATACAAACTCTTAATTTCTCTGTTGTGGCAAACTAGTTCTGTCCAAGCAACAGAAATTGGACAGATTACCTACCCAAGTTTAATCTCAGATTTATACTAGCAAGTTATTCATTGTGTTGTCAGCATCTTTTAGCTTTCCAGAGTATCTCAACATTGAAATAAACACACAAAAAATGTAAAGAACTCAGAATTCAAAATGCATCATACATTTTATTCTGCTCTAATTGGTTCATCTACCCTGCACCAATTAAATTGGCTTATTTTCAGAGGCACATTCAATATGTCAGCAGTTTGGTGATATTTAGAAGCCACACGCAGTACTTTAGCACCTGAAGCTTAGCCCATTGCTTATGCATATACTCTCTCCTTTTACAGATAGCCTTTGTATGACTAGCACTGGGATTCCAAGTGACCACTGGAAAAGTTACTGAGTTCTCATTATTAGGAACATACCTGCATTACCTCATTCCATCTTTTCACCACACCTAGGGTCCAGATGCTATTACTATTGTTATTTTGGCAAAGGAACTGAGGGATAAAACAGTTAAGAAACTTACAAAGACCATGCAGCTTTAATGATAAAGTAGAAATGGAAGACAAAATAATTCAGGATAGTCTCCATATTCCCCTAGAAGTTTCTTTAGTGAACAACAAGTTTCATTCTCTCCTAGTTTAATTTGAACATTACAAACAGTATACCTCTATTTAATGGTCATATAGAGTGAATATTGTATTTTTCATAATTTGTAAGTAAACAATCACCTATCCTGTGCATATTCTGAATAACAGCTTGTATACACTGTGGACTCTTAATTAATTGACACATGTGGAATAGTGGGTTACATTTTATAATAAAAATGATGTGTGTTTAGTCCATTTAATGACTATTTTATATATAAAACTTATGAATGAAACTGAAACTCCAGCATGAGTGGCTATGACAACAAAGCCTAATAATAGTTAATTGTCTTTTGTGGTAAGTTGTTATATAAATTACTGCTATTATATCTGTGTGTGTTGATGGGACGTGCTACTGAGGAACAACCTTATTTTAGATCTTAGGTTTATCCTGTAACAACAATCCAACAGGTGATGAGGAATCTAGAATCTAGAATTGCCACTCTTGTTCTTTTTCTTTTGCAGTAATTTCAGATTTAGAGAAAAGTTGTAAAGAGAGTTCAAGGGTTCCCATGAACACCTCATCCAGCTTCCTTTCATATCAACATGTTATTTGGCATGGTACATTTGTCAAAATTAAGGTATTAACTTTGGTAAAATAACTGTAAACTATACTACAGATTTTATTCAGATTTTACCAACTGTTCCAAAAACATCCTTTCTCTGTACCAAGAGCCAATCTAGGACACTATGATGCATCTCCTGCTTTTCTCTTTTTATGTAATTATTGCTAAAATGTGATGAGGTGGAAACACTCTCCTCATTTGCTGTCCATCTGCTTTGATGTAAACTATTTTAAATCCCAGGGATCTAGTGCAAACCTCATGCCTGTTAGAGCCAAATGAGACACTGCTTACATAGACCTTGGCTGGGACTCTATAAATTGGTTATACCGTGAAAGTAGATTAAATAATTAAGTCGGTGACTTTCTAAAGTGGAGCTGGGAGATTGTAAGAGCATTACACTCACAAGGTTAAGCCACAGAGTGTTCCAGTAGACGTGGACAAACTATCCAAGTCAGTACCCACAGTGGCTTTCAACATCTCTCAGCTGAGAGTTTAGTAATTAGCCAACCAATCAGAATGGGTTTGCAATTTAGGATTTCTGCTCAGCCAATGAAGTGCCTGAACAATTACTGTGGATATCCCCTGTACAAAACCTCTCTTCATTTGTTTTAAAGGCACTTGTTTTAAAGGGCATCCTTATTCAGTGTGCCTGCATTATATTTCTTTGTTTTCCAAACAAATAATGCTGTTTCCTTTAAACTCCATGTCTATTATTATTATTGCTGTTGCTGCCCTCATCACTATTATTTCAGTTAACAGAACCTTAAACTCAAGCTTAACATTTCCCACCTCACTGAGCTACTCAAAAAAGAGAACTTTCCATTGCTTCTATTAAAAAAAAATCTCTAATAAGCAGTACTTGCCATTGAGGAGATATAAGCAGAGTTTTAAAACATCCTTTTGACACTGTTCCTTTTTCATTTCTTGTTTTATCCAATAAATGAGTCATTGTTTAGGAAGACCACTAAAGAAGTCCACATATTATCAAGTGTTTTTGTCATGTAAAAGTCAAGTGTCCTTGATATGGCTATTTTATCTTATTTCTTCACTGGTTTTTCAGCATCATGAGTCATTCAATATCAATATAAAGGATGGTATAATTCTCTATTGCTCATACAAAATAACTGTTAACTTTCCTTAAAAAAAAAGAATTTTAATGTAAGTTCCTAAGCAGGCATTTTATCATATGTTCCTAAGAGGGATCAAAAGACAAAATCACTTTTAATTCCATATTTAAGAGGAGAAATCTTTACATGTTTACAATCAGTTATAAACAATACACCCAAGAGCATCACATGGGTGATATGAAGAGGTTACATTTTTTGTTATTGTAATTTTTGGTATAACTAATGAAGCTGCCTATACATGACTGAAAAAATAACTTTCTGGTTTCTCAGCTGCCAGCTCTGTGCTAGGGTTATGCCCATGACAGTCACACAGATAGAAAGCTTATATTAAAACCAGAATCAAAGGCAGCAGGAGTGGGAATCAGCCTACATTAATGAACCATTGAAGCTTCTCTCCAGCACGGGTGAACACTAAATCACTGGTTAGATCTCTGGTGATTTCCCACTTGAGAGATGTGAGGAAAATGGCACATTCAGAGTAACAGCAAAGCTGTAGCAACTTGTCAAAATACCTTCTAACATACTGGCTTAAAAACTATTTAAAAAATGATCTGGGTAGAGTTACTAGAAATATTCTCACCAAGCATTTGATTTGGCAATGACCCTTGAAGGGACAAGTCATTGCATATGGAAGCATTCGCATTCATCTGATATGACTTCTCAGGCATTACCAACCACTTTGGTCACAATTAACAAGAGTTCTTTTATGGCACAAAATAGAAGGAGAGGTGACATAAAATTATTGGTCTTTTCTCAAATTGACAAGATAATTACATTGAATATTCTCTCTTTCACTTGTGAATACCTGAACTGCAGTTAGCCATCTATTATATCATTATTAAATAAACTAGACAGTGCTGAGTGTTGGGCTAATTTCTAGTGCAAATTAAGAGACTCATAGCAGATCTTGTTGCTGATTGCTCCTTCTTATAATTAGAATTCATACTATAAAGATAAAATTTGCTTTTTTGCCTTTGTAAAGGACTTGTACCTTATTTTAAATTAAGTTGATAATGCATATTGAGCATCTGTTCTCTGTTCATTTAGCTGGATACATTGCTGTTTGCAATGTAATTACCCATGTTTTCATGGTCACATTCTACATGTTAGGCAGTATAGGAGTTGGAGATTAGTGAAATTCTTAGTCCTTACATTATTCAGTGCATAACTGAGGATAGAAAGAAGTAGATGAAAGGGAAGGAAACATAAATAGGACAGAATAAAAATATATTTATAATGCCAGTTTTTATTTTGCTAAAATAAAACGTGGCTTTGTGCAGTTTGTATTTACCTATTTAATAGCTGTATTTCTGGATCATAGAAGACTCATATTTAAAAGACTTGCCAACACTTGGATTAGATGATGACCTACTTCTTTACCAGCTTTATGATTCCAAGTAGGATCTTAATAATGGCTCAGTGCTTTAGTTAAGACTTCATGGAAAATATGAAATCTGGACAGGATTTTGAAGAATAGGTTAGTATTAGAAAGTATGGGAAAAGAAACAAAGTAATTCTAATATGACAAATAGTGAGAATAAAATCCCAGAGTCACACAATTTCAAGACATGTCTTGGAAATAACAACAGACCTATTTTATCTGGGAACATGGGAGATAAAATTTACAAAACTGAGGATGAACCTTTAGTGTCACGCTAAAGATTTGGATTTGGTCTTAGAAGTTGTGGGAACCTGCTCAGGGGCCTGGAGTACAGGGAAGCCATTTTTCATGGTTAAAGTACTATTTTAGGAGATTAATTTAGAAATAAAAATGTTGAGGTAGATATGGGGACTAATTACAAGCAGGATGATAACCTGGAATTTTTTATTTTACAATAGTCCAGCTACATAAAGAGCCTGAAGTAGAGTGGGGAGGGTGAACATATGAGTGAAGAGAAGGATATGAGAAGAATACAAAGCTGAAAGTAGCAGGACAACACTTGGTAACCAATCAGATTTGGGTAATCAGAGAGGAGAGTTGAAAATAGTATGAAAACTCTCAGTCTCTTGGATTGACACAAAAGTGCTAAAATTAGTTCAAACTCAAAACAAAATTAGTTCAAATTGCTTTAAAACTATATAGTCATATAAATGTATAATATAAGTAGATATATGTAAATATAAACATAATACTATAATATGTAATTAATAATATATGTAACTAATTGGAAAGGGGAAGTCTCAATAACACTTGACATGGTAAGGAGGTAACAAATTCTGTATAAGGAATCTTGAGTTTGTAGTTATCCAAGTAGAGGTGGTCAAAAGCATCATGCTCAGTTACTTCTATGGGATTTGGGTCTCAAGTGTCCCTCAAAAGCTTGTGCATTGAAGGAATGGTCCCCAGTGCAGCAATGTTCTGAGTTAGGGCCTTTGGGAGGTGATGGAGCCATGAGAGTTCTAACCTCATGGGTAGATTAATCCATTTATGCAGTCATAGCTTAATGAGCTATAGAGAAATAGTGGAAATTTGGGGAGTTGGGATCTAATTGGAGGAAGTAGGGCATTGGAGGTGTGACCCTGAAGGGTGTATTTTATCCCTGGCCCTTTCCTCTCTGTCTTTGCTTTGTACTTACCATGAGGTGAGCCGCGTTCCTCTGCTGAACACTTGTGTCATGATGTACTGCCTATCCACAGGCCTAGAAACATCTTTGCCAAGTGCCCATGGACTACAACCTCTGAAACCATAGGTCAAAACAAATCTCCTCCTTTTAAGTTGATTTTCTCAGACATTTTGTCATCATGACAGAAAGCTGACTAAAACAACCTCCATAGGCATAAACACAAAAATCTGCTTAAAAAACAGGGGCCAGCATAGAATCAGCTGTGATCATCACCAGAAAACATGATCCAAATGGCCTAGTCCCTTTTGTCATGGTTAGATAAAAAGGGCAGGCAGAATGGCATCCCCAAATGAGAAATAAAGGATGCTTATTGAGTGTGTTTGCAATGTGCAAGTACTTTTACTTATAGATGCCTTTTAGCACAGCCATTATGCTGGGCGGTAGTGTCCTCATTGGAGAGATGAAAAACAGGGCAATCAGACATTTTAAATGAATTCAGACCTCACAGTTAATAAGGAGTAAAAATGCTTTTCTGATTCCACGACTGGCATCTTTTAACTTGACCTTCTGTACCTTAGTCTTAGCATGGCCACACATGTGCCCAGTTCAACTTTGAGCATCATCATGCTTCTGAATCTTGATTCCTACTATTGTACAATGGACATAATGATACTTATAAGATTGTTGGAAGGATAAAATAATGTGAGAGGATTGTATGAGCCGATACATATTGAACAATATAAATTAGTGTGTAATGATCAGCACACTAATTTAAACATGCAGTCGCCCAACTATGACATGATTGAGTTGTGGCTGGCTTTCTGTAAACATCTAATTGAAAATTTCCAAAATTATTTTTATTGTACAGATATGTCCCTAATATTTCTTCCACTTGATTTATTTGTGAAAAAGCACAACAGAATTGTTATCTGTTCTGGTTAAATGAAAAGTTTAAAAATCATTTAAAATTTACTACAAAATTCCTTTATCTTAAAATTCTTTGTATATGTCATACTAACACAGCTCTTTCATCAGGACCACATACCCATACTGAACTAATGGTAATATTTATTTTAAAGCCTTAAAAATAGGTCTAGACTTTCAGCCGGGCACAGTGGCTCATGATTATAATCCCGCTGACTCAGTAGGCAGAGGCAGGAGGATTGCAGGTTCAAGGTCAAAGGCAGCCTATGTAACTTAGGGAGACCCTGTCTCAAGATAAAAATAAAAAATGGAGTGTAGATATAGCCCAGTAGTAAAGCATTTGCAAAGTATTTGGAGCCTTGGGTTCAACCCCCAAGCACTGGCAAAAAAAAAAAAACCAGAACAACATAAAATCATGTATAGACTTTCAAAATTATGTTTTTTATTTTATTCTATAATATTGTATTTGTTGTCTATGAAAAGCTGCCATATTCAATAGCCATCGCAGTGTTAATGAAAGAATAATAACGACAACTAACAGAATACAAGAGCACTGTCTGTATATAACCATCAGGGCAAAATCAAAACAAAACTACGTAAAGACTGTGTGAATTCAAATCTGAAGCCTCCTGGTTCTTAACTAGTTTCATGGTAATGAAACAATTATTAGAAAACACAAAACTCTTCCTTTTTAACTTGATAGATTGAGTGGTAATGTGAGTTTAATTGAGCTGTTGGTGTGATAATAAGGAACAATTGGTATGATTTATCTGAGGATGATATAGTTGCAGGCAGTGCTTCCACAGAAAATAATGGCTGTTACCATTTTCTGCCATAAACCTAGGTTATTGAGACAGAAGTTGGAAGGATGAGAGGTCTATTCTGCCTTTTATCTAAGTGGATTTTAAGGCTGACACTTTAGAGCTGTATGTACTAATTTTGTACTTATTTTTCCAGATTCCACAAATAATATCAATATTGCATTTGTTGAGGCAATTCCATAATCTTAACCTATTTAGCTAAGTATTGAGCTTTGAGTTCTAATGCTGGTAATTAAAGGGTCATCTTGGGTCTTCCTTTTCAAGTTGCATTATCTTCCAGAGACATTTTCACAAGCTGTTATTCTAGCAGAATAATCCCCAGGGATTCAGAAGCTGGAGGAGTAAAGCCCATGCTTTTTCATATGTGTTTCAGAGAGAATATTACATGCTACCACCTTCTAGTGGGAGAGAAAGAAATGATCACAAAGCTCCTTGATTTGAAAAAAAATGGCATTTACATTAGTATTTCTTTTATATCTTAAATGACTTAAAGATAAGTCAATTGATGTCGTGGTTCCTGAAATATATTTATTTGGACACAGAATATATTTATACTATGTAAGGACATTAGGAAAAACATTTACCACTTGTCCATAATAAAAAATTATATCCAGGATCCAGGAGTGACCTTATGCCTATACTAAGAAGATTATATCCAAAATACCAAACAACTATCCAATTTTCATTAACCTTATACTCATTTGGGCTGGTGTTTAGCTCAGTTGGTAGAGTGCTGCTCTATGCTCTCTGAAGCTGTGAGTTCAACTCCCAGCACTGCAAAAAAACAAGAGAAGGACGTGGCCATCTACTCCTGAAGCAATCCCAGAACAATCAGCCATTGAAAACCCTGTGAGGGTCACTATGAGCCAGACTCGACTCAGTGGCATCCAACAACAACATGTTTGTCAGATTTATTATTTTCAAAATTCCATTTCTGTGCAATTTGCCTTTTTTTTTTTTTTTTTGGTGTTGGGGGGATTGAACCCAGGACCTCGCACATGCTAAGCAAATGCTCTACCACTGAATAACAACCCTAGACCCTTTTTTATTTTTTATTTTGAGGCAAGATCTTGCTAAATTGTACAGGCTGCCTCTGGCCTCTAACTTGCAATCCTTCTGCCTCCATCTTTGAGGTTACTAAGATTATAGGTGTGCCCCAATGTGCCTGGCTTGGCAAGTTTTATACACACACATGCATATGTTCATTTAATTCTTACAATAACTCTGAAGTTGTCATGATCAATCCCAGTTTTAAAGATGAAGTAAGATGTGTGGTCACCATATAAATTATTATACAAAATAAGGACTTTTAAGAGGAAAAAAAGAGGATCTTGTTATTTAATACAAGACAGGTATAAACCAGGAATATCTTGAAATCAGAAAATAGAGTCACTATATGTAAAAGGCTCATAGAAATTAAGAAATTTTACCAAGGAAATACAGATAAGATTTTGTGCCTAGAACAGAATTGAGGAGTGTTTCATTCCACTGTACATAGGGTTGCTATGAATTGGACTTGATGGCACCTAACAACAACAACAACAACGAAGGAAATATATTTACCATAAAATACCATGGAGCCAGAATTTCATTCCATATCTTTAGGATTTAACCTTTTCTAATACTCCTTTCCAATAGACTTATGAGTTTTCTCTACAGATTTATATGATTAGATTTATATGATCTACTAATTTATATGATTAGAGAGGGGAAAAGTCAGAGATTTCCTGCCTGCAAAATATCAAGGATAAAGTAGATACCATGTCTTGTTTGTCTTTGTACATCCAACATGAAACACATCAAGTCTTTAATAAATATATGTGGATATGAATCAAATTATGCAACTTGACATTTCATCATTTTTGGTGTAGTCCTTTAGATAACAAGAGGTTTGCTGCCTTCACAAGTCAATGACCAGAATAAAGATACAGATACAAGGATATGTATACTCAAATCAGTCCTTCCTTTATTGTCTACCACACTTAGTTTAAAACAATCTGGACAGAAATTTTCTACAAAGTGATGATGATTGACAGTTTCTAGGCTCAGAGAGATAGGAACCACACTGTCTAAGAATGTAGTGAAAGAACAGCTTGTTCTAATACCCATTTCTTTAAGTGGCCAGTCTTTGCACCAATTTTTACCTCGTCCATTTTCATACATTTACTGGTGGCACAGTGGTAAGTAGAAGTGTTTTCTTTTGGTAGGATCTTCTGGTGTAGGTAGAAATTTTAATTTAATCATGAAATACAACATTTAATTATGAAATACAACATCTGCAAATTAGGAACTGCTAATAGGAGTCCCTTAATTAGAAGATATGGGACATATTAAGGAAAACAAATCAGGCATAGTAATCATGATACATTGAATAAAGCCTCTATTCTACCATTAAACCATTCTACCATTACGTGCCTTTTGTTGTTGTTAGGTGCCATCAAGTCAGGTCCAACTCATAGCAACCTTATATGCTTAGTCATGGAGTTTTCAATGGCTCATTGCTTCAGGATTGTGTCAAGGGTGGACTTCCAGGTCCTCCGTTTTTTGCAGTGCTGGGGATCTAACTAACCCAAGTGTTTAGAGTACACAGAGCAGCACTCTACCAACTGAGCGAAAGAAACCCCAGCCGTATGTGACCTTAATCAAGTAATTTCCTTCTCTGAGCCATAGATTCCCCATCTGCAAAGTAAGTTAACTAGGTTAGATGCAACAACATTTAAAAAATAGTTTTACTATTCTATTGTGTCATAGATCACAATGCAATATAATTGGTGATGCAATATAGTTCTTATTGATAAGACATGAAGAAATTTCCATTGTCTCCAGTTTTTCATTTTTTCATCCTTCTCATGTGTCACCTGAATACTGAATGTCCTTTCTTTTCCAAATGAAAGATGAGTTTCAAACTTTAATTTTCCATGTTACTATCATTTTAATAAGAGCTATAAATAAATATTAAATTTAAGAAGAACTACAGCATGGAAAAAGTCTCCACTTTGCTTCCTATTTAAATATTAAGAATTATTTTTGGAGATTTTGCAACATCATAAGATTATCAAAATGACAAGTTTCCATTTAATGTTTAATTCTGTTATTTCTTGATTTTTCCCTTGCCCACTTTTCAATTTCCCAATAATTTACTTTTCATTCTAACTTGCCACATTACCTAACTGTAGGATACCAGGTATATTTCTTACCGTTTTAATGTTTATACATGTATCTGCATAATGGGAATTTTGACACCTCCATCTGATCTCAAAAGAAAGATTTAAGATTTATTTTCACATTGCCTGTAAATAAGACAGTTGGGCCATCTTTTAAAAATTAGATAGTGACTCTGTAGCCCATGATTTATGAATCAGATCTCAACTTCTTATTTTCTAATAACAACCTTGAGACCAATAGCAACCATTAGCTCTCCTTGAGAATGTTATTCTTGGACACTTCCAGGAAAAACTGCTTCATGAAGAACTTGAGATGTGCAGTCTTGAGATGTTGAAGAATTTTCTACCTATGTTTTTCAGAAGGCATAGTTACTGGATTATGCCAATTATCTATTGTTAACTATGTTATGTTCACAATAGGATGGAGGCAGGTAGGAATACAGAGACTTCAATTTCCTAATCATATTTAGCTTAAGTCATGTTTGTCTTCCTAAAAAAGTGATTTACCTGCAACTAACATCTTAAATTTTCATTAAATAAATGTAAAAGTCACTTTGACAAACCATTTAACTCTGTTTTTGGCACTATTAGCAGTAGGAGAAGTTGATCTTTTTGGATTTTGACAATACACAATTTCCTATATTTTTGTAGTAGATTCATATTTTTGTCATGTACTATAAAGAGTAAAGAGGAAAGAAAACATTATAATGACGATATTAGATTTTAAACTTCCAAAGTGGTAAGGGTATGATCTCTTGCTCATTTTTTGTCCCCTACAAATATTTAAGTCACTGTTTTATAGAGATTCACCACCCAGCTGCAGATTTTGATGTTCCAAACAAACTTTGGATCTCATAAAATTGTGGTGAATTATAATACTTTGACATTAGAATTTATACTTAAATCCTTCTAATTCTCAGAAGATTTAAAGTCATACAACTTTTAAAATATCCAATTGTTCAAACTGTCAATGGTTTGGTAAACTCTCAACACAAAAAACTGGAAGGCAAAATGTTTAATACAAAGTTGGCAATCTGTGATTCTTACTTGCAAGTCAAAAATTTAAACAAAGATGAAGAAATATAGACTTCCATAATTTTAAGTTTTTTACACAATGAGGAACCATTTTGTCAGCATTCAATCAATATTCATGAGTAGAAATGGCCCTGGCACATGACAGGAGATAAATAAATGGTGGTTTCCATTATTATTATTAAGCATCTTTTCAAAGGCATGTTTTAAGAAAGAAACCATGATTGTGACTAATAGGAAAAATAATGAATAAGCATATTCTTTTCTATTTGGGTTCCTGTACTTCTCCATTGCCTGTAAATACTGTCTGCAAGCTCAAATACTTTCTATTGAAATCAGTCTAACAATGTGGTACTAAATACCAATGTGATAAAACTAATGTGATTTGAGCAGTAT
This sequence comes from Pedetes capensis, assembly GCA_007922755.1. NCBI lineage: Eukaryota > Metazoa > Chordata > Mammalia > Rodentia > Pedetidae > Pedetes > Pedetes capensis. The sequence goes on from VMDO01007850.1 coordinate 31,031, forward strand.
TTCAGTCAAATGAATGGTGCCAGAAACAGCCTCCAAGCATAAACAGTAAATCATTAAATTGACTAAAGCATTTTTCTGTTATCATGAGCCCATATTCGGAAAGTTGGTAGACTGGCTTCTACCCAAAGGTTTATATCCATCAGCCAGACTGGCCTTGCTGGGAATATGAGAGGTGTGTCTCGTTGTGTTATGTTGTGTGGATAATATTTGCATGATTTGTTCCATATCTTCAGTGCTCCGAGGAAAGATTATGTTTCCAGCCTCTCAGTACACATAAGAGGACAGAAAATATATTGTTCACTCTATTGCACCGTCAGCGTGAGCTACAGACCTACAATCTGACTTCAAAGCTTGAGAGTATGTAACAGCCTATTCTAGGGAAACCCTATACCTGCCAGAAGATGGCTAAAAGTGATAGAGAACTCAAAGCTCCAAAAGAATTTTTCTGTATTGCAATGTGATCTACAGTGACATGTATGGCAAATATAAACTAGGAAATGAGAGCCAGGTGGTAGATTAAAGTTTAGGAAGAGCTGGAGACAAATGACAAAAATTGTCATATTCATTAATTTAAAACATAAGTTCTAGTCCCTGTATCAGCCAGCATTTCTTCTGTTAATGAAGAGAAACATGAGATAAAAGTGCAATTAGTTTGCAAAGTAGACAAATGGACCAATAAACAAATAGAATAGAAATCATAAAATATACACAGGGATATAGTTTGTAAGAAAGGTGGCAATTCAGATTAGTGCAGTAAAGACGGAATATTTTAATAAATGCCATTGGGGCAAATGATAGCTATTAAGAAAAAGGCAAAGTTAGATTTTTAACTAAACAAGAGACTGTACATTGAGATAAATAAAGCCAGGCAAGATGGCCTAAACCCAGAATCCCAGCATTCAGGTGGCTGAGGCAGGAGAATTGACAGGAGTTCATGGTCAGCCTGGGCTACAAAGCAAGTTCTAGGATAGTCTCAGCTCCATGGGAAGACCCTGTCTCAAAAAATCAAAACAAACAAACAAACAAACTAAAAATAAATAAATAAACAAATAATAAAAGATTTAAATGTGAAAAGAAAAACCATAGAAGTACTAGAAGATAGCTTAGGTTGATTCTTTTAAAATCTTGGACTGGAAAAAATATGAAAGCTTTCTAACTATGACTCAAAGTCCAGAAGCCATAGAAGAAAGAATCGATAACTTTTGCTCCATAAAAATAAAAAATATAGGCCGGGCATGGTGGCGCACACCTGTAATCCCAGCGGCTCGGGAGGCGGAGGCGGGAGGATCGCAAGTTCGAGACCAGAGGCAGTCTGTGTAATTTAGCGAGACCCTGTCTCAAAAAGTAAAAACAATGGGCTGAGGTGCAGCTCAGTTGTCCAGCTCTTGCAGAGCATGCAGGTGCGAGGCCCTGGGTTCAACCCCCAGTACCGCAAAAAATAAATAAATAAAAAATAAATAAATAAAAAATATAGCTGGGTATTTTGATTCATGCCCGTAATCCCAGCAACTCAGGAGGCTGAGACAAGATGATCATGAGTTCAAGACCAGAGGCAGCCTACTCAACTTAGTGAGACCATATCTCAAAATTAAATAAAAAAGAGACTCAGGGTTCAGCTCAGTATTAGAGTACTTGCCTAGTATTTGTGAGTCCCTGCCTTCAACTCCCAAGGACTGAAAAAAGTAAGTGTGTGTGTGTGTGTGTGTGTGTGTGTGTGTGTGTGTGTGTAATGGTTTGAATATAAAATGTTCCCCACATGTCATATGCTCTAACATTGGGCCCCCAGCTGGTGGTGCTGTCCTGGGAGGTTGTGGAACTTTGGGAAGCAGGTCTAGCTTGGTGGAAGTAGCTCCTGGTAGGCAGGCCTTTGGAAGTTTTTACCTGGACTGGCAGCCCATGTGTCTCTCAGTTCCTGGTCCTCCATGCTGTGAGGTCATCAACAACAAGCCCTGCTGTTGCCAGTGTGCCTGCCCTGCTGCCATTAAGGACTAGTTCAGTTGGTAGAGTGCTTGCTCTGCATGACCTAAGGTCCTGAGTTTGATCTCTAGCACTGCAAAAATGGGAGAAACACCTGGCATCCCACTCCTGAAACAATCCTGAAAACAGTCATACATTGAAAACTGTATGAATAGCAGAGAAACACTGACACAGTGCTGGGCATGGCACAGCGTTTCTTTCTGTTGTACATAGGATGGCTATGAGTCAGACCCTACTTGATGGCACCTAACAACAACAACAATTTCTAACTATGAGCTGCCAATAAGCTTCTTTCCATAAGTTTATTTGGGTTGGTTTTGCTGCTACAATGATGACAGCTGACTAACGATTCCCAAGAAAAAAATAAAACCAAACAAAAAAGCTTCATATGCAAGGTTAAAAGAAAAATGTCAAATTAAGGAAATATGTCTATAACTCATATCAGATAAAAAGGGTTAATCTTTATGATACATAAAGAGATACTTGAAATTGAATGAAACAGACCTATAAACCAATAGAACAAATGAACAAGGGATATATATAGTCAGTTCATAGAAAAAGAAGTGCAACTGGCATTAAAACTATGAAAAGAAACCTGACTCTAATAAGACATATGTAAATTGAAACTAGACACCTTTTCTCATTTATCAGATTGACAAAAATAGAAAGTTATTAACAAGCTCTTTTGATGAGATCATGGAGAAACAGACATCATTAGATATTCCTAGAGAGTAGGATGGCATCACCCTTATGGAGGGAACCTAGGCAATAGCTGTCAAAATTCCAGATGCATTTCCTCTTTAACCCAGATAGTCTGCTTCTGCAAATCCAGCCTAACAAATCACTGCATAACTTGAATGACACAATTCCAAGGTTAATCACTGTGAAATTGCTTATGATAACAAACTATTAGAAACAAGCTGGGAAATTGATTTTATGGGCTATGCTATACCCACAAAATTGAGTAATGATGCTTGTTGACTTATGAAGGGTTTATGTCCTGATAAACCCATTGTAAATTGAAAATGTCATAAGCCAAAAATTCATTTAATACACCTAATTCATTTAATAGCCTGCAGCTGTAGCCTTGTGGCATCTGATCCTGTCAGATCTCGGAAGCTAAGCAGGGTCGGGCCTGGTTAGTACCTGGATGGGAGACCGCCTGGGAATAACAGAAGCTGTAGGCTTTGCAACCCCCTCCCAAAAATCGATCTGCCATTGAAAACCCTATGAACAGCAGAGAAGCACTGACAATAGTGTTTCCCCTGTTCTATAGAGGGTCGCTATGAGTCGGATACCGACTCGACGGCACCTAACAACAACAACAACAATTCATTTAATACACCTACCTCATGGAACATCATAGGCTAGCAACACAGTACACTGTAAAGTACCAGTTGCATCTCTTCATGATGTGACTAATTGAGAACTGTGTCTTGTTGCCACTACCCAGCATCTGAACAGAATATTGTGACAAATATCAATACCCTAGAAAAAGACCAGAATTCAAAATTTGAAGTATACTTTCCATTGAATGTTTTTAGCCTTTGCATCATTTTACAGTTGAAAACTCATAAACAGAACCATTGCAAGTTGGGAACTATATACACCATGTAGCTATAAAGATGAGGTTGTTGTTGTTAGGTGTTGTTGAGTCGGGTCCAACTCATAGCAACTATGTACAACAAATGAAACACTACCTGACACTGTGCCATGCCTGGCACTATTGTCAGTGCTTCTCTGTTACTCATAAGGTTTTCAATGGCTAATTGTATTTGGGAGTGGGTTGCCAGGTTCTTCTCCCAAGCCTGTAGCACCTGGTGTTCTCAGGTAATCGCTCATCCAAGTAGTAACCAGGCCCAACCCTGCCTAGCTTCCAATATCCGGCAGGGTTGGTGGCCATAGTGATATGGCTACAGGCAAAAGAGTAGGTGAGTATCTTTATATATACGTAATGAGAAAGATACAAGGATACATCATTAGGTAAAAGAACAAGGTCAGACAAATAGCATGCTACTTTTGATATGTAAAATCAAGGAGGGACAACAATATATGATATTTAGGTAGGCATGTTGGCATGTATTTGTAATCTCAGCACTGGAGACTGAGGCAGAAGGATTGCAAGTAGAGACCAGCCTGGACTGCACAGTGAGAGCCCATCACAAAATAAATAAATAAATAAATAAATAAACAAACAAACAGAGAATGAAGACAGAAAAGAAAAAGAAAAGCACCAATAAAAAAGAATATACTATATTCACATGTACATAAATACATTCTGGAACTAATAAAAATCATTTCCTAGGAAAGTGAGATAATAAAGGTGGGAGCATGAGGTGTAGTGAGGTATAGTATCTGTTAAAAATAAAATTTGAAAAAAATGAAAGAAAGGAAAACTGGAAAATCATGAAGTTTAAGAACTTTAAAGGGGCTGGGATTTAGCTCAGTTGGTAGAGCGCTGCGCTGCAGTCTCTAAGGTCCCGAGTTCAATTCCCAGCACTGCAGAAATGGGAGAAGGACCTGGCAATCCACTCCCAAGGCAATCCCGAAACAGTCAGCCATTGAAAACCCCTATGAGGGCTGCTATGAGTCGGATACCGACTCAACGGCACCTAACAACAACAACAAGAACTTTAAAGATGAAAGTTGGGTTTGGTGTCACATCTCTAATCCTAGCAATTTGGGAGGCTGAGGCAGGAGGATTGCAAGTTCAAGACCAGAGGCAACCTGCATGATTTAGTGACATCCTGTCTCAAAAATACAATACAATAAAATAAAATAGAACAGGTTGGGGGTGCAACCCTGCAGTAAAGAAACAGCAAATTATGTGCAAGGCCCCGGGTTCAACCTCTAAGTATTCACTCAAAAAATTTAAAGATGGATATTAGTATAGCTATTTTTTAAGGTCAATGTATCTTGAAGATAGTCTAGTAAAATATGCTGATGCTTTGAGTATTGCATAATACAGTGGAATAAATAGATAATTTGGTAGATTGTTGAGTTAGAGTATTTTACACAAATTTATGGTGAGTTTATTTTATATGATTCTGTCTGTATTAGCTGGTATATCACTGTGACAGAGAAATTGACTGAAACAAACTTATGGGTGAAGAGATTCATTGGGAGCTTGCAGTTAGAGGATTTTTGTCCATAGAAGCAGGGTAGGCATATTATGTGGCAGCAGGACAAGCCTGACAGTGGCAGGTGGCAGGACCCATGGCAGAGAACCTCACATCACATCTTGTCAGATCAGGAGCAGAAAGAGACCAGAATTATTGATTCAGGAAAAACCTCCAAAGGCCACCCCCAGTGACCTACTTCTGCAAAGCAAGATCCTGTCTCCCAGTTTCCATAACCTTCACAGACAGCACCACCAGCTAGGATCAAATATTCAAACACATGGTCTTTGGGGGACATAATAGGATTCAAACCATAGCACTGGATCTTGTTCTCCAAAGGTCCATGGCCATCACATAGTGCAAGATATATTCAGTCAGACTTTAGGGGTCCCCAAAGTATTAACAGTCTCAACTATGTTTAAAAGTCTAAGTCAAAGTCTCCACTGAGAGTCAAGGCAAACTTAGCTGTGACTCATGGCAAAACAAAAGCAGGTTACATACTTCCAACAAACTGGTGCAGAATAATCATTCCCATTCTAAAATGGAGGAATCAGGGCACATAAAGGAAAGATTAGTCCATAGCAAGACTTATAACCCACTGGACAAACAAATCTATGGCTACATGCCTGGCATCTGTCACACATGACATCATTTGGCATCTGACATCCTCTGGGCACAAACAGGCTTGGTAGGTCCTTCCCCATGGCCCTGCCATTTGCAGCATACATGGCCCTCATAGGCTGATTCCACTTCTTGCCAATATCTTCTTTCATTATTTTCAACATTCTGGCTATGTTCTAGAACCTTGGTGGAAGCCTCCATAGCCCCTTAACTCTTGCATTCTTTATGCTTTCAAAACCAGCACTGTGGACAGTGCAAAGGTTTGGGGCTAGTTTGAGAGGTAGCTTCACCCTTTTGAATCACAGCTGTAGCATTGACCTCTTTATGCATTGGCCAAGAAACCACTTGCCTGGGAGGCATCTTTGCAGCAGGGCATTCCAGAGAATTCACTTTTCAGCCATTCTCCTTTTCAAATTTTTAAGGTCACATCCTGGAACCTTCAATGGGAGGGGCCTGGCCAACTCCTTCTGTGCCCTAAGGGTATTATATTGTTATTTTTAATAGCACATATCTCTTCAGCAATTATAGCCACCTTACCAGAACCAGTCCTGTCTAGTAGCATAGACAAGCTAGGGCTCTTTTTTCCTCTTTAAACTGCACATTTTTCAAATTCTATTCTGCCATTTTCTCTATTCTGTTCACCATAAGTCTCGCTAAATGCCGCAATCAACAACCAGCATTCATCCTCAACATTATGCTACCATTGTGACATTTCCTCCACTGAGTTAATTAGTCCATTATTTAAAAATTCATCCTCACTCAAATCTTTAGGACAAGGGCAGGCTGCACATAAGCTCTTTGATTGAATGCAACATGAATGGTCTCTAGTCCAATGCCCAATAGAATCCTTATTTTCCTTTGAAACTCTGTGACCCCCTGTCGGGGTTTTTGGCTCTAGCCCCACTAAAGTTAGGGCCAAACCCTCAACATAATAATGTGGCCGATGTCAGGAAAGAAGGACCTCGGGAGACCTTCAGATGGTTAAGGAAGGACAGGTAAGGTTTATTAGGGTGCTCCCCTGCTGAAGAGCAAGGAACAAGCAGCCCCTATAGAGCAAGGCTCTATCCCTTTAAGTGCTGGCTCTAGGCCTGCAGCATAGAATGCTGCAGGCTAAGTGCTGGTATAGCTCAGCCTTGAAGGCGCAGCCACAGCCACTGATGTTCAGTTGGGGTCCAATGGTCTTGACTCTCGAGGCTCGCCTTCTTTACCCCCCTCCTTCCCAAGGATGGGAGGAGTTGGGAGGCTCTTCGTGGCTTGCTAGATGCCTTTGGCTCTTCGGGGCCCCTGGGCTTGAGCTCGCCGGCTTGCTAGATGGTCTTGCTGGAGTAGGGAGCGCTGGTCCAGGTGGTGAGGTTCAGGAGATGGTCAGAGAGGTGAGGATCAAAGGATCAATGGGTGAAGATGGGGTCCAGGAGCCCTGCTTTTATAGGGTCCTGGAGGGGTCACATGGTGGGGTTCAGCCAATCAGGGCACACAGCTGGCCAGTACAGTGGGCAAACGGACATAACTGCCAAGTGGAGACAGTTATTACCTGCACAGTGGTGAGGGGGGCCAATCAAAATTATGGTGGTTAAGGCTGGTCAAGCTGGCCGGGGGCCATCTTTGCTCACTCGATGGGAGGGGCTGTTTTGAGTGAGTGAGATGAGCCCTGGGGTCAACTAGGGGTCAGCCCCTCAGGCTGTTATGAGGGACCCTAGCTGGGAAATATTATTTTAAAAATCCCCAACAACCCCCATCTGGATTTCTACTGGCTATGGCATTCTGGCTTTCCTTACTCTCTCAGAACTACCCTTAACCTGTGCTTACAGCATTCCAGGGTTTCTTTTGCCTGCAGCACCAAACTTTTTCAAACTCCTCCTACAAGAAGTTCTGAAGGCCTGAGACCCATATGATCAGTTTTCTGTACCATGATTGCCCCACTCATGGTACCAATTTTCTGTATTAGTCAGCTGGTAAATTTCTGTCACAAAGAAACCAACCAAAACAAACTTATAGAGGAGAGATGTATTGGGAGCTCATGGTTACAGGATTTCTGTCGGCAGAGGCAGGCAGGCATGATAATATGATATAGAAGCAGGGGAGGCATGGTAGTGGCAGATAGGAGGACCTGTGGCAGACAACCTCATGTCCCATGTTGGTATATCAGGAACAGAGAGACATTGGAAACATGGGTCCAGATAAAAACCTCCAAAGGCCCACTCTCAGTGACCTACTTCTGCAAAGCTAGATTCTGCCCCCCAAAGTTTCTATATCTTCCACAAACTTCCACCAGCTGGTGATCAAACATTCAGATACATGACCTTTGTTTGGTAAACATTTAAGATTTAAATAATAATGCAATTTTAGCCACAAGTTTCAAAAATATTGCACAGCAAATCCTTAGCCTGTGGATCACTTCATTTCAATCATTGGAAGATGATGACTTGGGATTTTTCCTAAGCTCAAGAAGAGTTTTAAGAACTGATGAAGATCATGTGACCCTTAGGATTAAAGGCATACTTTCATTTGTTGAATTATCAACATGTACTCAGAAGTTCTTATAAGGTAGCCAACACTAGAAGTGCCAACAAAATATAAATGCTGAACCTTAAAAGTTTCCATAACATAGTAGGGATCCAAATATATAAATAGCTAAGTATAATGTCAATACATGTGAATCAGTTTTTAAAAATGAGAAATGGCAAGGTCACATGCCAAAAATCTAGGAATAATAAGTCTATTTTAAAAAATAACACATCACAGAATTCTTTCATGTCTGGTTTTGTCCACATTGGGTCTCAGAAATTTATGCCAATAGTGAGTAGGGGCACTCAATAGAGGTGTCAATTCTGGTGATTACGTGCATGCTGGCAACATGGGTCTAAATCCAAATGCCATCGTTTAATAACTGGGTGAAGGTCAAATTTTAGAGGATAGAATGCTTTGTAACTATGCAATATATCAATTAGTGAAGAGATGTTTAATGAACAGGAAAAAATGCTTTACTCTAACAGCCGAAGAGAACCACCTAAAAACAATTATGCTTTTCAGATAACTGTAGATGACAGAGGCTATGACTCTAGACATAAAGCAGATCTGTACATATGAAAATAACCTTGTATACTCAGGCATATTTGGCTGAAAAAGATAGCACTTCACTGGAGAAGCAGGGAAAAGCCTACTTGCCTTATTTTAAAAATATCACCTTATTTTTCCTCTGCTTCTAGTAACACTGTACTTCAACGGTTACTCTCTGAATCCATGTGAGCTTAAAAAGCATACAGAAATTTAAAGAAGAGAGTAATGAACACAAAAATTATTTTGAAAATTAAAAAGACTAGATGAGTCTTAGTTAAACTAAGAAACTAAAGACAAGCATCAAGTTCCATGTATTTGACTGCTATGGATGTTGAGGCTGCAAAAATAGATGTATAATATTGCTGGTGATACAGGAAGTATTATACAATTAATAAATTTTGAATATATCAACATTTTTCACATGAATTTACAAAAATCGCTCATACAAAATTTGAATCTGATTAAACTCAAGTCAAGGAGCACTTATCAAATGCCTCCCACCTGTAAAGTATAAATGTAGATGATGTGGAAGAAGGTGACCAAATGACAGGACTTAGTCCCTATTTGCCAGTGAATATGTGCTTAAGACAGAGAGAAAGATGCTGGATGATTAATAAGGCAACACGATATGACTGTCAGAGTTACAGTTGGGGAAACACCCAGGAAGATACAATCAAGCCATGTAGGGAAGTAAGCAAAGCATCACAGAATTTGGCAAATGAGTTGTCCTTAAAGAGCAGTTGACATCCCAGAAAGAAAAACTTCAAAAGTATCTGTTACGGTGAAGAAATTAATATGTAAATGGAGAAAATGTTGCATGTTTGAGTTCTGGGAATAGCATAGGGTGGTAGAAACATGTTGCTGTTGTTGGTAGGTGTGGTCTAGTCAGGTGTAACTCATGGCAACCCTATGAACATCAGAAACATTCTCCGACACGGTCTCAGGCATATGATCTTTTTGAAGTTTAAGGCTGTTGTTAACAGCCACTGTGTCAATCTGTCTAGTTGAGGATCTTCCTTTTTTGTTGACCTGTCATTCTCCTACATATGATGTCCTTCTCCAGGGGTTGGTCCCTCCTGACATGATGTCCAAAATGGGTAAGACATAGTCTAGCCATCTTTGCTTCCAAGGGGCATTTGGTTGCACTTCTTCTATGGCAGATCTGTTGATTCTTTTGGCAGTCCACGGTATATTTGATATTCATCTCCAACACCATAATTCAAAAGCATCAATTCTTCTCCTGTTTCCCTTATTCACTGTCCAGCTTTCACAAGCATATGATACAACTGAAAATACCATGGCATGAGTTGGGCACATTTTTATCTTCAGTGGGACAGCTTTACTTTTCTACAATTTAAAAAGATCTTTTGCCACAGCTTTTCCCAATGCAATGCATCTTTTGATTTCTTGGCTGGTTCTTCCATAAGTTGATTATAAAACCAAGTAAAGCAAAATCTTGGATAACTTCAATTTTATCTCCATTTTTCATGATGAAACATGGGGTGTAGGAAGTAAGAGTCAAAAATTAGTATGGCAGCAAATTGCAAGTAGATCATGAAGGATATGCATATATTCTAAACAGTTTGGAAATAATTCTAGGACTAATACTGAAATTTTTTGTTGACTTATTTTGAGGATGGACACAATTAGCTTTAGCTTTCTGGCTCTAGTCTGTAGGTGAAATGGTTGATCAGCATGGAGGCCAGGCCAGGAGTCTACTGAAGATCCAGCGTTTAAATGAGAACAGTGGGAATGGAAAGTAAGAATAAAGTAAGTCATGAAATGATCACTCTTAAGATGTCATCTCAGTATAAAAGTTCCACTCTTTCAGAACAATTTCTGATTTCATGAATTGAATTTTAAGTTCTATAAGACAAACATGGTTATTTCACATTTATATGCCTGGCACATAGACCGTGAATATGTGTTTATTATAAAACTTGATTGACTTTTTATTCATGGTTTATTTGCATTTAAGTTGTTGGTATCTTTAAGAAAATACTAAATATTTTCAAGAGATATACAATTTTAAAGGATACAGTGGTTAGCCCTAGGCCAGAGGTCAGCAATCTTCTACTAAAGATGTTGAATATATTGTAATATGCTTATTTTCTATTCATACACTTCCTTTAGTGAATTATCTGTCCAGATTTTTGCCTATATTTAAATACATTTTTATTGTTGAGTTTTCAAAGTTTTTTGTATATTTTAGCTATAAGTTCTTTATCAGATATGAATTTTGCAAATATTTCCTCCATGTCTTTGGCTTGTCTCTTCATTTTCTTAGGAGTATCTCAAACTACTATGTTTAAAAATATGAACATTACAACCATTACGATTAGTTTCCTATGTTCTGTCATTTTTAAAAAGAAAATCAACTGATGAGAATAATAAAACCTTTTCTTTGATGGACATTTATAACTGATATCCATGAATATTCTAGAAAATAGCAAATTTTTTATCATGCTACAGTTTTATCTTCAATTTGAATCTCAGTCATTATAATAAGTCTAGACTCACAGATATTCCCCATCATATATTTAATTTTGAGGAACTTTAAATCTTTGAGAAGTGACAAAAGGAACCGACACATCTATGAAATAGGACATCAATCTGCCTGCCTTGGCTTTCGAAGCACAGTAAAAGGGAACATTTTCAAATAGTGAGCTGTCTTTTTTATTTATTGATCTTCAGCTAGAAATAAGGCTACAGTAAAATGCTCTTTCCATACTTTTCTTGCTGTATGAAAACAGGGTTACACAGATCAATTGATTTACCATCACAATTGATTAGGTACCTTCCCTACTATCTCTATTGTGACATGAGACATGCAGTCATATAGATCTTTCATTAGGAAAGTCATTGAAAAGCTAAGGTTCATTGCCTGCTTAAATGGTTTGTAGCCCACTCATTAAGACATTAACCAACCATTAATATTGCTTAACCTCAAACCTTACAGATAAGTTATTGCCATTTTATCTTGCAAGTGCACCTTTGCAAAGTGAACAACTACATGACTTCATTAGAATCTGACTTGAATATTTAGAGAGATGCCATATATTTCAGATATCTCAGTCATTTTCACAGTTATATTTATATATGTATTCTTTTAGACCCATACCCCAAATCATAAAGAATAGAAGATTAACACCGATTAACACAAAGAATTTATTACAGCATATATTGCTTGAAATTGCTTTTTTTGGTCCCCTACTTAATCTGTTTTTAAGATTTTTCTACATGATTTTACTACTATCAATAGCATTCCTTTCAATAAGAAATTTTCTTTGTGATATTCTCAGACAACAGTAGGAAAAACAAAGAAATGAAAGCCTTTCAAAGAGAAGTTAACCATTTTAAGACTTTGATATCTTTGTACTCAACCTTTAGTTTCAAATGAGTGAATGATCATATATAATACCTGATAACTTTCTATGTCTCTCTTAAAATAAATTCAGAGAAACTTGAATGGTTCTTAGTTATTATCAATAATAAAAACATTTTATACACTTTTTATTAGAAATTTTTAATGTGCATCATAATGTGATTCATTTTGACATGCTTTTCATTGTGACATTTTCATATATGCATTTTGATAAACATTATTCATATAGGTTACCCCTTACCCTCCCCTATGCTTCCCCCCCTCCTACCCTTCCATCTAAGTTTCCCATCCAAGTCTTCTCTATCTTTTACTTAGTAGTATTTTTCTATATGTCCTTGGGTTCCAGTTCTGTTTAAGATAGAAACTTTTCCTGTAGTGGTCTTTGTTTTTATATTGTTAGAACAATTACATGTGATTTCTAGTCCATTTATATTGACATCATTCTTTACACTTTATACAGGATATAACATAAGCAAAGTAATTCACCTGATATTTGTATTGTGATGTTGTTAATATTCCATCAAGCCCCCTGTAGTGAACATACAAATTTTTCAGTATAACTCTTTACAAGATATTTTTTTCAAGCTACTCTTTCCACAGGAAAACCAACTATAATGCAAAATCAACAGGTTCTTTTAAGTCTACAAGAAAAAAGTGAGCACTTGGACATGAACCCTATAAATTTAATAGGAGATGTGCAAAAAAGAAAGTGAGCAAAGTAGAATGTGCAGTTTGGAAAAGTTATAAATAAAGCTAACAGCTCATATAAAAGAGTATCACAAAACCACAGGGGACACTACATAGTAGGTAAGCAAATGTAAATGATCTTTACCAATGAATCTAGAAAGGAATATGTATCTTAGTACCCATATGAAATATTGCATCCCAGCATCAGTTTGATGAAATCAGGGCTGAATGTCATTCTATTTTTCAGTTTTTCACTACTTAAAAATTTAGCATTTCTTGGGATCTAACAGGTAAGTGCTGGATCATGTGACATCTCATTGATGAGTGAAAGTTTGTTGTTGTTGGCAGGTGCTGACAAATTTGGGTCTGACTCATAGGGACCCTGTGTACTACAGAATGAAACACTCCCTGACACTGTGCTAGGCACACTTTTCTTTTTATGTTTAAGTTATTACAGACACTGTGTCAACCCATCTCATTGGGGGTTTTCCTTTTTTCTTTGCCCCACCATTCTCCTTACCATGATGTCCTTCTCCAGGGATTAGTCTCTCCTGATAGCATGCCCCAAATACACACACAGTCTAGCCATCCTTGCTTCCAAAGAATACTGTTGTACTTCTTATAGGTCAGATCTATTGGTTCTTTTGGCAATGCATGGTGTATTCAATTTTTGTCTCCAGTACCATAATTCAAAAGAATTAATTTTTCTCCTGTCTCTCTTATTCAGTGTCTAGCTTGCACAACCATATGATGTGACTGAAAATACCAGGGCATGAGTCATGTACACCTTCATCTTTAATGTGACATCTTCACTTTTCAACACTTTAAAGAGGTCTTTTGCCACAGCTTTTCCCAATGCAATGTGTCTTTTGATTTCTTGACTGCTGCTTCCACGAGTGTTGATTATAGAACCAATTACATACCTGTAATATTGTTATTTCCAGAAAATTCATGTATGCAGTTTACAAAATAACACATAAACTCATAATCAACCTAAAGGGCCAACCCCGTAAGACCTAAACCATCTGATTATAGTTTGCATTTATTAAAATCATTTATAACCATTCAGCCTTCCTCCACAGGCAGTCAGAGAAGCCTGAGCTGGTCCCTTATAGGCAAGTGAATGTGATAAGCAGGGAGTCAGTGCCTTGGGCCATATGTTTCTGAGGCATTTTAATTATTTTCACTATGCAATGAGGACAATGATACATGTCCAAACAATCATGCAAATATCTCTTTGATGAAAATATACCCTATGCCCAGAGGCACTGGAGACAATGAAATGAACTTTGGAAGGGTTAAGAGTCTGTGCTGTAGTGTGAAAGGACAAGACTACAAGGATACAAGGCACTTGAAGTGTAACTTGTCTGCTTGCTCCCCACTGATGTATCTACTGAAATCTACCCCTTATGCAGAAATGTATATGCCTGGGATTCTGTTCTCAACCAGAATGAAGAAAGGCAAGGAATAGTCTTACTTCTTTGTTCAGTAAATCTGACCTGGGAAAGTGCTTTACCACTGAGCTGCACCCTCAGCCTGTTTTTATTTTTTATTTTGAGACAGGTTCTTGCTAAGTTACATAGGCTGCCTCCGGCCTCAAACTCGCAATCTTCCTGCCTCAGCCTTCTGTGTCACTTGGATGACAGGTGTGATCCATGATGCTCAGCTAAGCAGATGCTTCTAAAGGCAGATCTCCCTTTTCTTTGTCTTTTCTCAAGATTGATTCAAAAGATCTATGGCTTAGGATAGATACAGGGGGTTCTTTTCTAGACCAGTGTGAGATAAAGAGCAACCTACCAAGGAGGGCATTAGTTTCAGTGTTGGCTCTTGGATTGCTTCAGGGCACTTATATGGCTCAGGGTATGTCATAGGCACCTAAGTGCTGCTCCAAGCTTCTCCTCAATCATCCTAGTGTAGAAGCAGTATCTCCATGCTTGTTTCCTGAGGTAATGCTAGAAGCACACAGCAACCTGCACAAGTATGAGGGTGTAAGTTGTGTTGAGTGGCCTGTGGAGGAAATCCTAGAGTGTGGTATCTCTTTCAAGAAACTTTACCCTAGGAGGTAAGACATTGGGTGAAAGTATGATTCAAGGACAATATTTCACGTCGGTGCTCCAGGCAGTGAGGGGCCTATGGTTCTCCCATAGAACCAGTGTGGTTATATGCTGTATCCAGTTGAGCGGCTCTGGGATGTGCAGGTTTAAGGGTTCTGGGAGCTCTAAGATGTGTCTGATTGAGGAAAGCCCTTAGAAAACTGATTTGACCTGGCAACTAAGAAATGTGAATAAATATTTTCAGTATTTTTTCTGGTGTGGTTGTGCAAGGGATATTTGATGAAAGCAACTTTGTAACTCCCCAAAGGCTGTCTCTACATGTTATTGGGTATTGACACAAAGCTGTTCCGGTCTCTTTTGTTGTGCATACGAATGTCACTTTCATCATCTTGCAGAACAATGCTATTGCGTGTAAGTCTGGCATTTTGGGCTGAGCCATAGGCACAGAGACTTCACAATTGACAGTAACATAAATCAAGATAAGAAAAGCACTTATCTATTATCTATTTATCTATCATCTATTATATATCAATCATCTATCTTTCAATCTGTCATCTATATATCTATGTATCTATGTATCTCTCCATCCTCTCTCACATATCTCTGCCTCTGTAATCCCTTTTTAGGAATATCTTAAGGCAATAATTTAAAATAGTTCTCACTGGGCTGAGGTTTAGCTCAGTTGGTAGAGTGCCACTCTACCCTCTCTGAGGCCCTTGTTTTGGTCCCTAGGACCACAAAAATGGGAGAAGAACCTGGCAACACACTACCCAAAGAAACCTGAAACAACTTTCCATTGAAAACCCTATGAATGGCAGAGAAACACTGACATGGTGATGGGCAAGCCACAGTGTTGGGGAATGTTTCCTTCTGTTGTACATAGAGTCACTATGAATTGGACCGTACTCAACAGCACGTAATCTCAATGGAAGTATAAATAATCCAGAAAATATTAGCAGAATCCCCTCCCCCTTTTTATTGATGTAAGTAAAGAATTTTAAATTGAATCTCAAATAATTGTTATTTTAGCTATCTAAATGAAGAATAGGGGAAGTTGAAAAATTGAAGAGATTTTTCTCTTATTCCAGAATATTATTGTCACCTATTTTATAATTTTATTTAATGTTATATTTTCTAAATAGTGTCTGCAATTAGGAAGGCTGCATAATTTACTATGTACTATAATGTTTTCAGTTTTCTGAGAAGAATGTTTTCATGAGAATGCAGTTATTATAAAATCATGTGGTATGAAACAGAATCTCTTCATGCTAAAATTGTATTAATAATTAATTGGAAGAAAAGTATTTCATCATGATAAATGAGAGACTGTATGGAAGGAATGATGCCATTTCATGGCAGAAATAATATAGTAACATGCTGTTAAATATAGGACATCATATTAAATTTTACAGTTAAAGTACAAAGACATCAAAATATATTAAAATTCGAATTGACTATGTTTCCTGAAATTCTGGTACTAGAGAAAATAATTAGAATTTTGCCAATAAACTTATTGAGATGAGGGAGAAATATGGAAAATGTTTAGTGGAAATGTAAAAACAATTTTCTAGAGATAAAATTGGTCACCAGAAAAGTAAAGCAGTGTGAAATGACAAGGAAGTAAAGACATGCTGCTGGCTTACCGTGATAAGGGTATGATTTTAATCAAAGTTAGGTTCATGGTCAACAAAGACAATTCTAATAGTAAGGTAACTCAGATGCTAACTTGAGTAATTACATTAAATTTAAGCATGATGACTAAACAGCAGTTATTAACCTTGGAACACAAATGCCTGTGAGAGTGTAAAATACTCACTGCAGACAGTCCAATAGGATCCTAGTCCATAGCTTTACAAATACAGATACTTCATGTGCATGATCCTTTAATAAATATAGTTTTTAAGAGCCATAGCTTTTACGTAGGATACTGCTTTTATAAATGAACTATTAAGCTGCAGCAAAAGAGCACTTAGACAATACATGTAAAATGCAAAGATTAAAGAATTATGGATTAACATATAACCATATACTAGCACCTTGTTCAAGGAAAATAGCACTACTCTTACCTATTTATAAAAGATGCTTTGAGTCAGGTGCTATAGCACACACTTGTAATCTCAGTGACTCAGGAGGCTAAGGCAGGAGGATGACGAGTTTGAAGCCAGAGGCAGCCTGCACTATTTAGCAAGACCCTGTCTCAAAATAAAAAATAAAAAAGAAGCTGTGGGTGCAGCTCAGTGTTAGATTACTTGCCCAATGTTTATGAGGCCCTAGAGGGAAAAGGAAAGGAAAGGAAAGGAGTCGAATTGAAAGGGAAAAGAAAAGCTTTGATATTTTTCCTCACCCCATTCAATTCCTTCACTCAGAATTAACCACTTTCTAAACCTGTGTTTATCTTTATAGTTTTTCCACATATATTTGAAGTTTCAAACCATATTTTGTTTTTAAAATAATATAACATGAGGCACTTTATAAAGAATCAAGTTTTTGCTTGGGTTTTCTGTGTATTTGTGTCTTCTTGAGTTTCGTGTGATAATATATTGACTTACTACTGTATAATGTTAAATTTGTAAAGCTATACCATAATTTATCTATTTAAAGTTGCCAGATATTTAGATTATGTTCTGGTATAGCATATAGTATAATTTTATGAACCATGCTTGTTGGTACACATATATGCAAGAGGGAGTAATAGGTTGTGTACATATCTTGTTTTACTAGATTACACCAAATTATTTTGTAGAGGTAGTTCTGATGGTTTATACAATGGACAAAGATTAACTGTCTGTTTCCTCTTTTTCCTGTGCATACTGGTACACTGCATTTAGCAGGATCCCTTTCAGTTAGAGGAGGCCATGTTGTCTGAATGTTTGCTAATGGGATTCAAGGTGCATAAATCGCACCTCCTAAGCCTGGCTATAAAAAGCCTTCCACATGTCATCTCCCCAAACTCTCTCCCTCTTCTTGCTGGATGACAGGAGAATACTCCAAGAGTGGTTGTATATAGCACATGGTGAAGAAGACATAGATACTGGATAAAAAGAAAATAGGTTCCTGCCATTTGACAATTGGGATATATATTTTGGTTTTAATCTGAACAAGCAGAGCATTTCTAGTTTCTGGATTATTATATTATTGTTGGATTTGTGATGCAATTAGTCTACTCTGATAGATATACAACCCTTAGCAAGGGGTAGTTTCTGCAATCCCCCTATAAAACTATAAAACTATAAAACTATAAAACTTCATAATTACCATGTAGGAGGTGGAAGATACCATATTACAATGATTAGCATTTACATTTTCCTTATTACTAGGGAGACATTTTTTCATATGCTAAAAGGTCATTTGGATTTCCCTATCTATGAAGTCCTTGTTTAAGACTTTTGTCCATTTTATATTGAGCTGTTTGCCATTTTCTTATTGTGGTGTGGAAGCCTTCAATGAAGTCTGGTAGAAGGCTTTCTTACTGATATTACCATTGTATTCAGTTTGTCTTCTGCTTCTCTTTATGGAGACATAGATGAAACAGAGTTCTCACTTTTAATGTAATATCCTCTTTCCATTTTTGTCTTTTATTGTTTGTGCTTTTTTGTCCAATTTAAGAATTAGTTTCCTACTTAAAGTTCATATAGGTAGTTATGTATGTTGTTTCCTAATACTTTGATAATTATGAAGAATATTAGTTGAATTAGAACGAATGTTTATTTTTTAAATTTCTATATGCTGGATACCCAATTTTACAACTCAGTTTTGAAAATACATTCTTTTATCACTGATCTTTTAATGCTTCCTCGTCTGTCAGATGTGAACTAGTTAGTTCTTGTGGATTTTTGTCACTGGACTTCTTAAAGTGCTCTATTCTATTCTATTGGTCAAGTAATCCCTCTCCATCAATATTTATTATTACTTTATAATAAGTTTTGATATCAGATAAACCAAGCCTTTTCATTTATTTTTTCTACTTTGTATGTTCTGTAGTGTCTTGGCACTTTTCTTTTCAAATACACATTAGGATAGATTTAGCCAGGTGCACAAAAACATAACTATTGGAACTATTCTTACAATTGCAGTGACTATAGATCAATTGGGGAATACTGTAAATTCTCCATTCATCCTTTCAACAGTTTTAGAGGGCTACAAAATCAGATGTGGAGTAGAACCATATACAGATTGGATTCATGGCCTTGAGAATCTAACCTGAACTTGATTCTAATCTGCATCTGATTTTATAGCCCTCTAAAACATCTTTCATGTTGAAATGTGCAGGTTAGATTCAAGACCATGTAGTAATGAACATCTTTTTTTGTTTTGAGTCTTCAAATTCATGAGTATGCTGTATCTCTTTGTTTGTTGTTGTTAGGTGCTGTCGAGTCAGTATCCAACTCATAGCGACCCTCATAGGGTTTTCAATGGCAGACTGTTTTGGGATTGCCTTGGGAGTGGATTGCCAGGTCCTTCTCCCATTTTTGCGGTGCTGGGAATTGAACTCAGGACCTCAGAGACTGCAGCGCAGCGCTCTACCAACTGAGCTAAATCCCAGCCCTGTATCTCTTTGTTTAGGTATTTTATAATGCTTTTATAAAAGCCTTTCTATTTACTTAGTCAAGGTTTACAAATCTTTGCTAGGTTTATCATAATGTACTTTCTATTACCTTTTTCACTCAAGCTTAATAAGGCTTAATTGACAAGAATTTTATATGTATTTTATATGTACATATTTATATTGTATGTTTTCATTACATGTTTAATATAAACATGTATTTTGATATATGTACATATTATGAAACTATTATAGGCTAATTAACATATCCAGCACTTTGCATACTTATCACTTTTTATGGTAAGAACATTTAGGATCCACTTTTTTAGCAATTTTTAGGCATACAATACATGATTATTAACTATAGTCACCATGCTGTATAACATTTCTAGAGTTTATTCATTCTAACTGAAACTTTGTACCTTTCTTCCAACATGCCATCATTGTAGTTTTTAATGGCATTATAAATTATGGCTTTTATTAAGTCATATGTTTTATTGGAATACAATTGATTTTTGTAGTATTTTTAGGAAGAAAAACCATTAAGCCATCTTCTTTCTAAATATAATAATTTATGTATAGGCACTTTGTTGTGTTCTCTGTATGTCATATCATTTTCAGATAAGAATGGCTTTGATCTTTCCTTTACCAAATGTTATATACTCCAATTCTTTTGCCTTTCTATTCTGGTTGGAATATCTAGTATAATGTTGAATGGAAGTTGTGAAGTTGGGCATATTGATTTCTTCTTGGAAATATTTTCATGTTTCTCAATTAATATCATGTTTACTATGCAGCATTTTTGTCAGGATTGAATAAGTTGTTCTTGGTTTCTAAAACTGAATGTTAGATTTTAATATATTCTTCTGTATTTAGGTCCTGGCCACTTCTTCTCTAAACAAGACTTCTGTAGTGAGCAATTGTTGGGTTGGTAGACTTCTCAGATCTGCACAGTATCCTGATGCTTTCTTTGCCTGATGCTTTTCTTCCCCTTCTTTTCCCTGGTTTCTGATCTACATCATGAGTTAAGGCTTTTGGTATTCAAATTCACTTCCTCTTCTTTTATATTACAGAGGTGTTAACACACCAGAGGTGTTAACAGCCTGCCCCTAGCAGTCCAAAATAAGCCTAATAAACCAAATACGAACTCCTAACTACCTTAGCTGGGGCTGGGATTTGGCTCAGTTGGTAGAACACTGCACTGCAGTCTCTGAAGTCCCGAGTTCAATTCCCAGCACCGCAAAAATGGGAGAAGGGCTTGGCAATCCACTCCCAAGGCAATCCCGAAATAGTCAGCCATTGAAAACCCTATGAGGGTCGCTATGAGTCGGTACCGACTCAACGGCACCTAACAACAACAACTACCTTAGCATGATCTTCCTGAAAGACTGAAGCTCATATATAAGTGTGACATTTTTTATTCTATATTCTGGCATTATTTTATATGCGCATTTTATACTTTGAAATTATATGCATATAATTTTGTATCCTGTCTTTAATTTTCTAGGTTATTATAAAAGGTCAAGAAATGTTATGATGTCTGCATAGTAGTCTACTGTGAAGATGTGTGGTAATTTACAGAATTTTTTTCTTTTATGTTGGATGTTAGATTGTCTCCAACTTTTCAGTCTGAGAAAAAAATGCTGTACTTTAGGTAATTATCTTTAGTGATGGCTTAATGCTAAACAGTTTGTATACTAAAGAATATATTTTTTCAGTTCAATCCAACAGATACTTATGAGCCCCATGTTATAGGCACCATTTTATTCACTGGGATTCAATAATGAAAGTTCAGAGGCAGAAAGAGAGGATTAACTACAGGCTATCCTCATTTTGCATGATAATATGGGGTCCCCAAAATGGCTTGCAAACTGGAAATGTGCAATCTTTAAAATCTATGGGAAAAATTAAGATTGTTGTATGACCTTTAAACATTTTTGTTCTAATATTAAAAATCCTCTCATTGGTTGTAAATGCCTAGGGAAATGAAAAGAGTAGTAAAACTGATATATCTTTCATATACTGCAATTCAAAACATTAGGAACACTAAGAATTAATGTTTTCTTTTTTATTTCTTTGTAAAATTGTTATCAAGGGTAGTTTGAATAGCACTTGTCTTCTCCCCTTCCAATAAGTTATTATGTGGAGCAGGCATCCTTTTGAAGTGTTAGTGAGTTGTCATGCTCCTTTCTAAGTCAGGGCAGCTCCCAACACTGTTTCCTTTGTACTTTCAGTGTCATGAAGTATCTCTGAGTGTTTCTTTAATGTGAGTTGTATTGTTAGAGCATTGCTTTTCCTTTCCTTCACCACCACTTTCCCCACACATGGATAAATTCAGTCTCACTAAGGTCTTCTGGAGGCATGTCTTGAATTTCTTCAGCAGTAGCAGCATCAACGTTTTTAAGGTCAGTTTTTTTCTGAAACTCTGTGTACAATTCAAAATTCACTTCTCACGTGGTCATTTTGTGTTTCTCTGCTTTCTTTTCATTTTTGTTGTGCAAGTCCTTTCCATTATCCATTTTTGTAAAATGTCATGTGGGTTTATTGTAGGGAGAGAAGGAGGCAATATAACTGAATGCCTCTACTCTTATGTGAGTTGAACAGATGTACATAGTGATCAATCATCAAGGGTTTTGAAAGAAGTGCCATGATTGGTCACTGATCATGATATCCTTCTGTTATTTATGTAGTGACTTGTGGACTAAAGAGATAGCAACTAAAGTTTTACTTTATGAAATTACATAAAGTTAACATACCCTGAAAATGTGAACCCCCCTGTTGTTGGGGGACCAATATTGTTTAACTAAGTCAGTGTAACTAAACTCAGTGCAAATTGGAATCATACCATATGAGTACTGCTTGCATAAATTTAAAAAAATATGATAATTTCCATACTTTGAAGAATTTATGCATTATTTTGGACAAAAGAGATAATATTCAAAGTCAGTGAATTCTAGAGGTATGTTGTACAACTTACTACCTACAGTACTGTGCACTTAAAAATTAGTTAAAAGAGCAGATATTATGTTAAGAGTTCTTACCATAAGACACACACACACACACACACACACACACACACACACACACACACACAGAGACACAGGAAGCACAAGGAAACTTTTGGAAGTGATTTCATCCATTTTTATAGCTGAATAGTATTTCATTGTGTGTATGTAACACATTTTATCCATCCACTAGTTGATGGCACTTAGATAGTTTCCATTTCTTGGTGGATCATGGAAGGTAAAAGTAAGGAGGAGGAATGGAGAATGATGAGGTCACTTTGAAACAATTGAGTTTGAGTCACCTATGGGGAAATGTGATGGTGACATTCCAATGGCTTGAAACTCAGGATCAATAGCTATAAGATTTTAAAGTCACTGGCAGGTAAATGGCCATTAAAAGTGTGGGAATAGATTTGATCTCTCTAGGTATGTGGGAAGAGTGATAGTAGTATAGGACCAGGACAGAATGCTCAGGAACTTAGCAATACTGTTCAGTTGAAGAGATGAATCTATATGAAAGATGTTTTATGTCTTCCCAAATTACAAGGATTAAATACCAGTTTTTCTTAATAAACAATAATGTCAGTAGTTACATTATGTTGTTGTTGTTGTTAGGTGCTATCTAGTCAGTATCCGATTCATAGCAACCCCAAGTACAACAGGCGAAACACTATTGTCAGTGCTTCTCTGCTATTTATAGGGTTTTCAATGGTGGATTGATTTTTGGGAGTGGGTTGCCGGGTCCTTCTCCCAAGTTACATTATAGGAACAATATTTTCATTTGCATTGCTTCTATATTTTTTCTTTGAGTTGGATTCTCAGTATGTTGCCCAAGTGATCTCAAACTCCTGGGCCCAAGTGATCCTACTGGCTCCAGCTCGCAAATGTTATTGTTGTTATGTGCTGTCCAGTCAATATCTGACTGATAGCCACCCTATGTACAACAGAGGAAACACTATTGTCAGTGCCTCTCTGCCATTCAGAGGGTTTTCAATGGCTGATTGTTTTTTGGAGGTGGGTGTCTGGGTTCTTCTCCCAAGCCTACAACACCTGGTGTTCCCGGGCTATCTCCCATCTAAGTATTAACCAGGCCCGACCCTGCTCTGAGATCTGATGAGATTGAATGCCACAGCTGCTATAGCCAGCTCGCAAGTAGCTGGGTCTAAAGGCTTTGGCTACAATGCCTGACCACTTCTACTTTTTAAACAGACTATTATAGAAATTCAGATTTGTGGTCTCCCCTTCAGAGCTTCCATAACTTTGCACTTCTCATTATGTGGACAATGTGATAGACATGGCAGGTTTTGTTCTGCTTAACCCTCTGACTACCAATTTCAAATCAAAATATATAACAAGAGGTATTTTATTTCCAGAAACTGTTTTTTACAATGAACAAAACAAGAATATGATCAGCAAAATAATTGGCATGAGTAATATGAGTTTGTAAAATATTTTTTCCCACCACTCTCTTGATTTTCTGTCAAATTCATACATACTCACTTTTTGATGTGTGTCCTGGTGGTAGTCAAAGAGTTAAGGCTTTGCTTTATTGGTGAGTCATAGGGAAGCTAATTTTAGTTATTAGCAACCATGTGATAAATTATATATTTTTCCAGATACAAAATGGTTGAGACGATGAATGACTCAGATCATTATCATTTTATAAAAAAATACCTTCAATCAATCCTTAACTGTTTTATGCTGGGGAAACAATGGCTATACCTCAGAAGTCAGGAAGTCTGTACAGGAAATTATTTATTTCAGTGACTAAAGTCAACTTTTTGCTCCTCACCTAAAATTTTACTCTTCAGAAAATGTGCTTTGGGCAATGATTCATCAATTTTTTTCAAATGACAGTATTCAAATGTCACCACTTACATAAATTTATTCATGGTAAATTAGGATAAACTCTCAAATTTGATTCTAAGGTAAACTTAATGAACTGGTTTTTCTTCAAGAGTGTTACTATAGTAGCATGCTGATGTAAGTACTTAATAAATTCTATATGGTGTAAATGATGACAATATATTAAATATAATATAGAACAATTTTAGTAGAATGAAAGCTAGTCACCCATTATAAGAAAAATAAAGTGGTGAGTGACAAAGCTTATATGCATTTTAAAGCTTTGGATTATTTTATCATATCTAACTTAATAGTCAATAAGGTGACATCTCCTCTAAGCATCTAACATTCCTGGGAAATCTGCTCTTGGCTTTTGCTCTTTATTAACATAGTTCACAGAAAAAATTTTGATCATGCATGTTGGATGCATAACAGGGTATAAAGTGAATTGTCTGAAGATACCTCTGCAAAATGAAAGTATGGCATTTGTTAAAGTTAATTCAAGGACATATGTGAACTCTTGTCATGCTTGTGTAACTATTATTTTTAGAGAAAAAAGAGCTTCAGTAAATCTCAATGTTGTTGTTGTTGTTGTTGTTAGGTGCTGTCGAGTCGGTATCCGACTCATAGCGACCCTGTATACAACAGGCGAAACACTATTATCAATGCTTCTCTGCTGTTCATAGGGTTTTCAATGGCAGTTTGATTATTGGGAGTGGGTTGCCAGGTCCTTCTCCCAAGCCTGCAGTATCTGGTGTTCCCAGGCGGTCTCCCATCCAAGTACTAACCAGCTCCGACCCTGCTTAGCTTCCGAGATCTGACAGGATCTGATGCCACAGGGCTACGGCTGCAGGTAAATCTCAATAGTTCAGGTAAAAACAAACTAATATCTTATTCAGAATTCTGGGCTGTAGCTAATCTGCCTGACTTCAAGCTAAATCCTACAACATGAGATGCCAAATTACAGTACTGTACTCAGAGTGTGCCAGAAACAGAGGACTCAGCAGCAGCCACAGCGGCTTAATGTCATCTTAAGCAATCAAATCACAGTCAGCTCTTTTCTTCTCCACTGTACTATTCTGAAATGTCATATTGAGCTGCATCACTTTGATAGCAGCCTCCTCTGCTTCCTTTATCTTTATTAGCTGCCTTTTGTCCTTCCTTTGTATTTCCTACTTACTGTTTTTATAACCTAGTTCCATACCTTATTTGTTACTTAAATAGCATCCAATTCTTCTAGAGCTGCCACCAAAAAACCTTCTGTCTACTTTCTTTTCAACCATCCCAGCAGCCATCTAAATTTCCTTTGTAGAATTTTCTTTATCAAGTAAGTTTATTTTGTAGCTTCTTCCTCTTTTGCTAACTTCTGGGACTTACTCTTGTATCTCAGCAAAAGGAAAACACAAATAAAGCCCCAAATCATATAAAAAGAAGTTGGCAGAAAATTCAGTGGATCAACCAATTCTTGTTCTGCCTCCTGGAGAGCACATGAGAAATTCTGCTTCACAGATGCTCAGTCAGGTGACACTGTTGACTAGTTCCAGTCAATAAGTCAAAAGCAAACAAGCCAAATAATTAAATTACCTATAAGAGAACCTCTGGAATCCTTTTCCCCTGCCAAAGGTCCTTCATGGAGACTTTCCAGGAAAGCTACATGGTCCATAAAAATCATGGAACTTCCAAAAACCAGAGACCTTGAGTGGCTATTTGAAGCAAATAATTGAAGAACGTGTAGAAGGAGTAAGAAATAGACCTTACTTTTAATAAGGCATTGACAATCCAGGATTACTTTGTTACTACAGCATGCTATTGTTAGGTGCCTTTGAGTTGGTGTCTAAATCATAGTGACCCTATGTACAACAGGCAAAACATTATTGTTGGTGCTTCTCTGCTATTCATAGGGTTTCAATGGCTGATTGGTTTTTGGGGGGAGTGGGTTTCCAGGTCCTTCTCCCAAACCTATAGCACCTGGTGTTCCCAGGCAGTCTCCTATCAAGTACTAACGAGGCCCGACCCTGTTTAGCTTCCGAAATCTGACTGAATCCAACACCACAGTGGTATGGCTGCAGGTTGCTGCAGCAAAGCTATGGCTATTCTGACTAATATGGGGGTGGAAGCTAAATGCAAAGCTAAGCATGTATCATTTGATGGATCAACATGTCTGAAATGCTGGCACAAGTAGAAGCAGTATTCACAAGGTGCTCATATGTAATGGTCTGTAACCTAAGGAGTTTCTAAATATGCCATGAACTCATGAATATCACTTTTGGTGTTACCTATTTATATAGTTGACAAAGTTACATCAAGATGACTGTGATACCCATGTGTTTTTGAATTAAGCAACCTGTGTGACCCAGAAAATTTATATTCAAAGGTTCAAACCTTCTTTGTAAACTTTTTAAATATAGTCTATAGTTATTTCTATTTAATTCTTTTGTTTGTTAAATAGAATATGAAGCATAAAGAATAGGAACTTGCACTGATTCTTCTTGATTCACATGAATTTGATTCAGTTGAATTCAATTCAATCCAGACACTTACAACAAAAAATATAGTACTTGAAATTTCTAATATCAGTGGATACATTTTCTTGTATGCCTTCCAATAATAGATGTAATCAATTTTTCTAAATTTCCTATAAACATGTGGGTGTAAGCTCATTTTTCTGTAGGAATTTTATTCTTTTCTTGTTGATTTTTCTCTTCATGAGTAGCAAAAATTCCTTTGAGTCAATTAACATAGCCCAAATTAATGTTTCATGACTTTATAATAATCTTTAAAATATAAACCATAGATTTTCACATAATTCCCCTACTGATGAACATTTACTTTATTGCCAGTTTGTATTTATTATAAATAGTAATCATTTTGTTTGCTGTATCGATTACAAATACTTTGTTCAGATTTTTAAAAATTGAGTCCTTTTTTTCACCTGAAATTTAGGTTTGAATACAGCATAAGGTAATGACAGAACTTTATATTCTTTCAAATCAGTAACTAGTGGTGACACAATTTTCTCAATAAATTAACCTTCTTCTTCTGTTGTATATTAATTTTTTTGTCATACATGAGAATTAAACCCAAGGCCTCACACATACTTTGCAAGTGCTCTACCACTGACCTGGACCCTCAAACTAGTTTTAGGGTTTTTTTTATTATTATTATTGTTTTGAGACAGGGTCTTGCTGAGTTATACTGGCTGCCTCTGGCCTGAAATTCATGATCATTCTGCTTCAGGCTTCTGAGTCACTGGGATTACAGGCAAGTGTGACTGTGCCTGGCTTATGTAGGAATTTTTTAATGTGCATAAGTTTATTTCTAGGATTACTTGAATATTCTGTAGATATTTGTCAATTTTTATGCCAATGCTATATTTAATTAAAGTGGATCTATAAATTAAGTGGCTTTTGTTTTTTTTTGTTTTTGAGATAGTGTTTCACTGTGTAGCCCAGGCTGGCCTTGAACTCATGATCCTCCTGCCTCTACCTCCCAAGTGCTGGGAATACTATAAAAGGTTTTGATATTATGGTTTGCAATAACCTTCTTCTGAGCCTGAAGGTGTTACTTCACTGATTCTACTCTCAGATATTGCTGATGGAAGCTCAATGTCTGTCAATTTCTTTTTCTACAAAGTAACTTGTTCTTCTTGGAAGATTTAAGATTACCTCTGTCCATAGAATTCAGAAAATTATCTACAATTTGTATCTTACATGTACATCTTTTCTTCTCAGTCTACCCTGAGACTAGAGCAGTTTGTTATAGTTTTATCCACCATTTCTTTAATTATTCCTCTTTTTTCTCAGTTTTTTTTTCTAATGGAACTTCTATTACTTGCATATTTGGTTTCTTGGACCTTTGCAAGTGTCATCTTTTTCTCTATTTTTATTTCTTTATGTCCTCACCTTATCTCTTTGGAAATATTTGCTGCCCTTGATCTTCAGGCTACTTTTGCACATCTCCTTTGATTTGTGTATTAAGTTGCTTATCTCCAAAAACTCTTCTAAATTCAGTAGTTGAGTTTCCTAAATTGTTCTTATTTATTTATTTATTTAACCAAAGTTGTCACTTCTTTGCTCAAACTGTTATACTGGCTGGGCAAGGGTTCTGTTGCTGCTGACTGATCTTCCTTGGATGGATTGTTATTTTTCATTCTTAACTTACCAGGGCTCAGGTCTGTGTGTTAGAGTTCTTAAAAATATGGCAATAGCCAAGGCAGGAAAACCATTACAGACCCACACATCTTCCCTTTTCCCTCACTGGGAGCACAGAAACAGGTAAGCAGGCTGACTTTTGGCAAAGCACCTGAAGGAAGTATCCCTGAACCTTCTGGTTCTTGATTCTCCATCCCTAGAGGTCACCTAGGCAGCTCCTTCTTGGTATCACAAGGACAGGGACAGTAAACATACACATGAGAACCTCTGGGATTCGGCTGTCATTGCTGGCTGTGTTTTCAGCAGTCCTTGACTCTAGTCATCTACAGAGATTATACTTTTACATGTTATGAGGGGGGAAGTTGAGGAGGTGTGATTTTGGGATGAGATCAAGACTAGCACCTTCTAACTCCATTCTGTGCTCTCCCTTGCTGCCCATTCCTTAAATTTCCCTGCCTATTAATTATGTGGGCTGGGATTTAGCTCAGTTGGTAGAGCACTGTGCTGCAGTCTCTGAGGTCCCAAGTTCAATTCCCAGCACCGCAAAAATGGGAAAAGGACCTGGCAATCCACTCCCAAGGCAATCCCAAAACAGTCAGCCATTGAAAACCCTATGAGGGTTGCTATGAGTCAGATACGGACTCGATGGCACCTAACAACAACAACATTGATTATGTGGGAGAAGGACCTGGCAGCCTACTCCCAAAATAATTAGCCACTGAAAACCCTATGAATAGCCGAGAAGCACTGTTAAGTACAGTGCTGGAAAATGAGCCCCCCAGGCTGGAAGACATTCAAAAGATGACTGGGGAAAAGTTGCTGTCTCAAGGGTGTTGTTGTTGTTAGGTGCTGTTGAGTTGGGTCCGACTCATAATAACCCTATGTACAATAGATGAAACACTCCCCAACACTGCCATGCCCAGCACTATTGTCAGTCCTTCTTTGGTACTCATAGGGTTTTTGATCACTAATTTTTTTGGGAGTGGGCTGTCAGGTCCTTCTCCCTATCCTGCAGCACCTGGTATTCCCAGATGGTCTCCCATCTAAGCAGGCCAGCCCTGCCTAACTTCTGGGATCATGTGGGATCAGATGCCAGGGTGCTATGGCTGCAGACCCTCAAAATGTAGTTGACCATAATGATGGAAATGGAGTAAAGCTCTTGGGACCTCCATTTGCTGATGTGGCACTACTCAAAATGGCTGCAATAACAGACATAATAGGCACAAACATAAAAAGATGGTGTTCATGGCACAGTGTTAGGTAGTGTTTATAGGGTCACTATGAGTCAGATGCAACTCAATGGCACCTAACAACAACAACACTAATTGTGTAAACTTCGTGCAGTTTTGTGGGTACTGAATGTTTCAGTGCTTCTATGTTAATGGAGACATACTGAAAAGACTTTATAGGCAAAAGTTACAACTCTATTTTGATTGAACTCAAAGTATATACACAGTGCTCTGCACCAGTCATTACTCACTGAGCACTGATGGGTGACCAATGTAGCTTTAATGTGGCTAGATTAAGGGGGTCTCTCATTTTCTTTTAAAGCACTAAAGTTTTAGTTTCAATTTATGAAAGTATTTTCCAATGATTTGAGTTTTCTCAATGATATTCATTGTGTGCATGTTCAAAAAGTTTTATAACCAATGCTAAAATAAGAAAGTTTAAATTAGATTCTCTCTGATTTATAGTTGACAAAAATGTATCAAGATAATAATATAGTAGATATCGCCTTTTTTTTTTCTTAAAGAAGTGAGACTTTCATACAGCACATATGAATTTTGAAGTTCTGGAGGCCAGTTATTCTTCTTAAGGTTTTCTTTTAAAAAATAAATTTTATTTACCCAAAGTTAATTGGGAAGAGGCCTGTAAACTCCTAATGTATTTGTGCATTTTCCCTTACCTGCTATTGCTGTTTGGCATAAAAATATTTCCGTGAATAATCCAAATGTCCTATACATAAGCAAATAAGATCTCTTAGAAGATGCTAGTCTGCGTGTGGCCAGGATTAGGTCCTGTGACACCTCATGTATGGAGGTACTTCTCTACAGGAGAAAAATACAGAGGTGATTCTACACAAATAACTAGGGTGTTGGCCCTAAATAGCTACATACACAATGTACTACATTACAGCACCACTGAGTCTTAACGCCTTTTTTGCTGCTCTGTTTAGTAGTCTAGACTTAAGAAATGTAGCCAGTGACTGTTTCCTCTCTATATTTTCAGATAGGAGAAGACCTAAGCTGGTATTTACACACCAGCCCTCTTATAAGAATGTAAAGTCATCTCAAGAGTTAAAAAGGGCCTCCACAGAGAAGAGAGATTTTTTAACCTGTTTTTTTATTTTGGTTTGTGGTGCTAGGGTTCTGACATAAGGCTTTGCTCCTACTAGGTAAGTACTCTACTAATAGGCTGCATCCTCAGCTCTTTAATCATTTAATAATTTTCTGATTTCTTTAAATCCTCTGCTTTGTGAACACCTGAGCTCCTCCTCACCTTGGGCCAGTAAATAGGCATGAGTGGCAACACAGTGTCCCTCTCATGAGTAACTCTCTGAACACGGCCCATAGACCACCAGAGTGGTCTGCAGAGTGTTCTGTATGAAGTCTCAGAGAAACAGAAAATCAAGCTAGTTTTCAAATGATAAAAACTTTCACAGAAATCTCTTATTATTGTTGTTGTTAGGTGCCATCGAGTTAGGTCCAACGTATAGCAACCCTATGTACAACAGAACAAAACACTCCCAGACACTATATCATACATACAGTGTTTTTATGTGTAAGCCTATTGTTGCAACCATTGTGTCAATCTATCTAGTTGAACTTCTTCCTTTTTTTGCTCCCCTCTATACTCCCAAACATGATGTCCTTCTCCTAAAAACACATCCAAAATATGTAAGACACAGTCTAGCCATCCTTGCTTCCAAGGAGCACTATGGTTACACTTCTAGGACAAATATCTTGATTCTTTTGGCAATTAAATATTGGTCTCTAGCACCATAATTCAAAAGCATCAATTCTTCTCCTCCCTCCCTTATTCATTGTTTAGCTTTCACAAGCATATGATGTGACTGAAAATATCATGGCATAAGTCAGGTATACCTTCTCCTTCAATGTGGAACCTTAGTTTTGAACACTTAATAAGCAAATCTTTGGCAACAGCTTTTTCCAATGCAATGCATGTTTTGATTTCTTGACTGCTACTTCCATGGGTGTTGATTGTAGAGCCAAGTAAAAGAAAATAACGGACAACCACAATCTTTTCTCCATTTATCATGAAGTTGCTTACTGACCCATTTGCAAGGATTTTTGTTTTGCTAATGTTCAGGTGTAATCCATACTGAAGGCTATGTTCTTTGATCTTCATCAGTAAATGTTTCTAATCCTCTTCACTTTCAGCAAGCAAAGTTGTGTCATCTGCATAATGCAGGTTTTTTAATGTAACCCCTCCAATCCTGATGCCATGTTCATCTTCAAAAAGTCCAACTTCTCAGATTATTTGCTCAGCATAGATACTGAAGAGGTACAGTGAAAGGATACAGCCCTGACACCTTTTCCTGACTTTAAATCATGCAGTATTTCCTTGTTCTGTTTGAACGACTGCATCCTAGTCCATGTACAGATTCGTTCTGAGAACAATTAAGTGCTCTGGTATTCTCATTCTTCTCAATGTTATCCATAATTTGTTGTGATCTGCACAGTCAAATGCCTGCACATAGTCAATAAAACATAGATAGACAACTTTCTGGTATTCTCTGCTTCCAGCCAGTATCCATCTGACATCAGCAATTTTTTCCCTGGTTCCACGTCTTCTTCTAAACCCACCTTGATTTTCCAGCAGTTTCCTATCTATATACTACTTCAGTTGCCTTTGAATTATCTTTAGCAAAATTTTACTTGTGAGTGGTATTAGTGGTATCATTTGATAATTTCTGTATTTGGTTGGATCCCCTTTCTTAGGAATAGGCATAAATATGGATCTCTTCCAGTCAGTTGGCAAAGTAGCTGTTTTCCAAATCTTTTGGCATAGAAAAGTGAGCACCTCCAGTGTTGCATCTGTTTGTTGAAACATCTCAATTGGTATTCCATCAATTCCTAGAGCCTTGTTTTTCACAAGTGCCTTCAAGGCAGCTTCTACTTCTACCTTCTGTACCATTTGTTCCTAATCATAAGCAGCCTCTCTAAATGATTGATCATCCACCAATTATTTTTGGTATAATGACCCTGTATTCCTTCCATCTTCTTTTGATGTTTCCTGTGTAGTTTAATATTTTAACAGCAGAATCCTTCACTATTTCCACTCAAGGCTTGAATTTTTTCTTCAATTCTTTAAGCTTCAGAAAATCAGAGCATCCTCTTCCTTTGTGGTTTTCTCTCTCCAGTTCTTTGCACATGTCAGTATATTATTAGTAATTCTCTTAAAATTTTAATTGTAAAATATACACAGTAACTTTAACATCTTGTTGTTGTTAAGTGCTGTTGAGTTGGTATCTGACTCATAGTGACCCTCTGTACAGCAGGGGAAACACTATTGTCAGTGCTTCTCTGCTGTTCATAGGGTTTTCAATGGCAGATTGATTTTTCAGAGGGGGTTGCCAGGCCCTTCTCCCAAGCCTATAGCTTCTGGTGTTCCCAGGTGGTCTCCCATCCAGGTACTAACCAGGCCCAACCCTGCTTAGCTTCCAAGATCTGACGGGCTCGGATTCCACAGGGCTATGGCTGCAGGCTTTAACATCTTAACCATTCCTTTTTGTTTGTTTGTTTTTGGTTCTGGGATTAAACCTTGAACCTGGTGCATGTTAAACATAATGTATACTGCTTAGCTATACTCTTATCTTTAACTATTTTTAAGAGTATAGTTTAGTACTCTTAAGTACATTCACATGGTTGTGCATCTGTCACGACCATCCATTTTAAAACCCTTTTCAGTTTGCAAAATGAAACTCTGTAGCCATTAAACACTGCCTGTCTACCTTCCATCCTCTGGCAACCATCACTTATTCCCATTTCTATAAATGTGACTGTGCTATGTGCCTTATATAAGGGGATTTATATAGTATTTGTCTTTTTGTTACTGGCTTATGTCATTTAGGATAATGTCCTCAAAATTCACACAGGTTGTATTAACCATCCCTATACTCAGACTTTGCACTTGTGGTATAAGAACTGCATTGACCATTTTCTAACAGTTTTCATCCTTTTTTATTTGTTATTTTGGTGGGTATTTGAAGATTGAACCCAGGGCCTCACATATACTTTGCAAATGCTCTACCACTGGGCTTATTTATTTATTTAGAGACAGGATCTCTCTAAGTTATGCAGGCTGACTCTGGCCTTGAACTTGAAATCTTCCTGCCTTAGCTTCCAGGGTCTCTGGGATTATAGCCATGTGCTACCATGCCCAGCCCATTTTTATGTTACTGTTAACATTTTTAAATTTTGCATGTTTTTAATTTTAATTGCTATTTCTCTAGTTCACAAATAGTCACATCTTGAAAGTTGTGTTTCAAGTGTAAATACTGTGATAAAAATTGTAATGTCAAAGCTTTGACTCACAGTAATATTGTAAGTGCAAACAGTGAAGAAAACCCCAACAGTAGCATGCAATACAAACTTATTTATACTGGAATTCTCACCCTTGAGGTATAATGAATCTGCACAAGAGACTGAGAAAGAAAAGTTCATATCAATGGGTTAAACTTCATTTAATCTGACTAGCAATTTGTTCATAGATGACAGTGTATTCTTTTCTAGCACTTTATCAAAAAGTAGCATAAATCAGTTATAGTTTTTAAAATTTAATTTTAAATAAGTAGCTTTTCTAATGAACAAGAGTTTTCTAGTACTTTCCAGTTTGACAGATTTTAACATCAAAATTTGGATTTTTAACAACATTGTCATTGCATACAAATGCAAAGATCATTCTGGAAGTTTTGTTACTATGTGATTTTTTTAAAGTTGGCACTTATTTATAGCTGTCTTTCAGCTTTTTAAATGCTACTACTGTGCAGCATCTTTTATTGTACCCAGCATAAAACATATGCTTTTAATTTATAAACTAGTTCTCTGTTTTTTTAAGGCATCATGATCTGTCTTTACATCCACCAGAGGAATAGACTGCTTGGCTACTTTCTTTTCTCTCCAGTTTTTGAAACGTATTCCTGCTTAGTATCTTCTATAAGACATAATCATCTATCAAATCTCAAACATTGTCATTTTAAGGTTTTACTGTCATTTATATTTCTGATACAAACTATTGCTATGGACCTCATATGTATTTTCGATTTGTGAAATTGCATTAGCTCAGTTGGTGGAGCGCTGCGCTGCAGTCTCTGAGGTCCCGAATTCAATTCCCAGCACCGCAAAAATGGGAGAAGGGCCTGGCAATCCACTCCCAAGGCAATCCCGGAACAGTCAGCCATTGAAAACCCTATGAGGGTCTCTATGAGTCAGGTACCGACTCGACGGCACCTAACAACAACAACAACAAAAATTGCATTTGTGCGCCATCAACGTCCTACAATGGAGGAAGTCATAATTTTATCACATTTAATAAATGATTCAGAAATAGTAAGAAAAGTTAAAATATTTTCTATCACAAATTCTTATCCAGTGAAATAAAGCATTTGAACAAAATGGTAACACTGAAAAATCATTCTGTTTTCCAGAAAGCAGTGTCCTGGAACTCTACAGAATTAATTCAAATTGTACAGAATAGTACCATTACTGTAACAGAAAGTCTATATGTACAAAGTCAGTGAAAGGATACTTCTTACTTGTGGTTATCAAGTCATTTTTCTTTCTTTTTTTTTTGGCAATATTATCCCCTATTTGAGGAATATAAAGGGAAATACCACAAGGTTAAGATACTTCCTTATGGCAAACAATTAATCTGTTGCAGGGGTCAGAAGGAAACTTCTCAAGCAACCATTTGGCCTAGCTAATCAGTAGACAGATTCCTTTGTATAGGGCAGCTTGGTCCTAAGACACTACAGGGGGGAGCTAAATAAATAAAGGTGAGCTATATGTGGCCAACTGGCTTCTTTGTTTGCTGGAAGACAACTATAGACAAAAGGGCTGCAATGTTCAGCAGGAAGTAAGGAGGCAAATTTGCTCATCTGTCTTCAGAATACGGGTGCTTATTGCTGCCTAGGTTCAGTTGACATGTACTGTACTTCTCCCATCCAAATGTACTCCGGGCTGAG
This sequence comes from Pedetes capensis, assembly GCA_007922755.1. NCBI lineage: Eukaryota > Metazoa > Chordata > Mammalia > Rodentia > Pedetidae > Pedetes > Pedetes capensis. Next base: position 66,682 of record VMDO01007850.1, read on the forward strand.
ACTACAACCACATACAGTTCTCCCACTTTATGAACTGTTCAATTTTAGATGTGTGAACCTCCAGAACTGTGAAGTAAACAACCTCATTCAATATCAAACAGAATTTTAAGAAGTCTAAAGTCTTAACGTGTTTTCACTTCTGGGAGGAAAGGGTGAAACAGGCAAGAGTCCAGATGAATAGAGATCTCTCCCTCCTGCCTGCCACTGAAGACCAGCCAGGAGAATCCACGGACAGGACTATAAGCAAACAGAATTAGTAATGAGAGAGAAGGAGGATATTTTCTCAAGGTAGGGTGGCAGGGGTGGGAATTTAAAATGAAGTAGTCTCAGAATCTCAAGCACTGAATCTGAAGAGAAATGTTGGTTTACTTACAAAATACCAGTGAGCAAGGCCACCTCCTTAAGACTACACAATTGAAAAGGACCATTTAAAAAAATAATAATGGTCAAATATATGGAAAACAAAGCTGAACAAGGGATAGAAGTAACCATCCTACCCAAGAGTCTTTACTGAGTGAGAAAAGAGCAGAAAGGAGAACAAATATTTTTAAAGAGATAGACCACTAAAAATAATACTAAATGGGTTCACTTTTCCTCAGACTGTAGGGTTTCTTTGCAGCAGAGCACTCTGAAGTCATACATTGTTATTGATCCCACATGCTACAACAAGCCTTTATCACCACTCATAATATTTCTATCCTGCTGTACTTTAGATAGCCAGGCTCATAGTAGAGTCTTCTCTGCACATTCATCCTAGACAAGGCCTTGTTCCCAATCTGCCCCTACATCCTGGGCATACCTCTCTCATAGCACTTATGATACCCAGCTTTTATCAGTAGGACTGGTCTGTGTCTCACATTAGACTGTAAGCTCCCCTACAGCAAGAATCTCCTGTGATTCAGTTTTCTATTCTAGGTGCCACACCCAGCAAGTAGCAAATGTAAAGCACTCAAAAATATTTGAGCTAAGGGAAGCATCAGTTTATTCCAGCTCAAGTATAAGGAGAAGTTTACTTAAATGTGTTGTTTTATTAGAACAGTCTGGGGATCAAAACCAGGGCCTTATGCATGCTAGGCAGGTGCTCTAACTACGAGTAGTATAGCGGTGAACTATACTGCTAGCCTTATTGAAAATGTGATGAGTCTTTGAATGTAATATAAATCATCTGATTTATAATCTTCAGCATTGATTTGGTTGGAAAATGTAACCTTGATACCTTTGTTGAAAATTTTTCCAAGTTCTCAAAATCTAGGCCAGAAATCTACACTTGCCGGCTTTCCCTTTTCTTCACCTGAAACAGAATATATACTTTTAGATATTATCTACTTTCAAATAAGTTCTTTGCCTTCTTGTCCAAACTCAAAGGACACTCTGAATTTCCATCATTACAGTCCAAACTCTGAATTCCAGGTTCCAGGTGACTAACAAAAAGCTTCAAAATATTCTTTCCATTTTTTCAGAGGTGTTTTTCTCTTCCTCAGTGGGCTTTTAATGGCTGTCCACTTTATCCTAGAGGCATGAATGTGCCATGTGCTTATCAGAGCATAGGAGAGAAACATCATGAAGATTCAGGGTCATGCTACATTGGTGAAGTTTCCATTGCATTAGTGATCAAGGGCACACCAGACAGTCCTCTATAAAGTAAATGATAGATTGTTGTTGTTATTAGGTGCAGTTGAATTGACTCATAGCAGTCCGACTCATAGCGACTCTATGTACAGCATATCAAAACACTTCTTGATTCTGTGCCACGCTCACAATCTTATTTATGTTTAAGCCCATTGTTATAGACACTGTGTCAATCCATTTGGTGGAGGGTTTTCCTTTTTTTCATTGACCTGCCACTCTCCCAAACATAATGTCTTTCTCCAGGGATTGATCACTCCTGACTACATGACTGAAATATGTAAGATGCAGTCTGCTTCCAAGGAGCACTCTGGTTGTACTTCTAGGACAGATCTGTTGCTTCTTTTGGCAGACCATGGTATATTCAACAGTCATCTCCAACACCATAATTCAAAAGCATCAATTCGTTTTCTGTCTCCCTTGTTCAATGTCCAGCTTTCACAACCATAAGATGTGAATGAAAATACCATGGCATGAGTCAGACGCACCTTCATCTTCAATGTGACATCTTTACTTTTCAATATTCTAAAGAGATCTTTTGCTACAGCTTTTCCTAGAGCAATGCATCTTTTGATTTCTTGACTGCTGCTTCCACAGGTATTGACTATAGAGCCAAGCAAAGCAACGTCTTGGACACCCTCAATCTTTTCTCCATTTATTATGAAGTTATGTGCTGACCCAGTCGTAAGGATTTTTGTTTTGTTGATGTTTAATCACAACCCATACTGAAGGCTATGATCTTTAATCTTCATTAGTAAATGTTTTAAATCCTCTTCACTTTCAACAAGCAGAGTTGTGCCATCTGTATAACACAGGTTGTGTGTCTCACATCTCTTACCCTAAGGAAAAAAACTCAGAAATTGGTCACCTCTGAGTTGGTTACTACAAGACTTGGGAATGAAATATGGCATTGGGCTGGGGTTTAGCTCAGTTGGTAGAATGCTTGCTCTATGTGTTGTGAGTCCCTTGGTTCGATCCCCAGCACCATAAAAATGGGAGAAGGACCTGTCATCCCACTCTTAAAATAATCCCTAAACAATCATCTATCGAAAACCCTGTGAATACCAGAGAAACACTGACATAGTGCCAGGCATGGCACAGTATCAGGGTTTGTTTTGTTCTGTTGTAAATAGAGTGGCTATGAGTCAGACCTGAATTGACAGGACCTAACAGCAACAATTGAATAAAGAATATGCAAAGGTTGAAAGGTATAAAACAGCATGCTTTCTGCAGGGAAGCCCCAGAAATCTGATACCAGTAGAGCATAAACTGCAAGGCAAGAAGTGTTTGGAGAGATGACTGGAGAAAGTAGCATTAAAACAATGGGTTTAATATCTGTGGACACTTAGCCTGGAATGTTGTCCTATCTTTTTATTCCCAGAAAGCAGAACCTGAGGCACAGATTATGTGCTACTCACTTATTAGAAAATGTGATCACAGGAAGCAGGTGTAAGGGACAGGGAAAGTGATATGAGAGAGAAGCAAGATTGAACTGAGGAGGTTGCTATGCTATCTAATGCAACTGATCACTCTGTCTCATAGGACTGTCCTCTGAGAAATCATGGGGACAAGTGACTCTAAAGACAGCCTGCTTAGCAGGAGAGGGGAAGGAGAATTTTATTTGCCAGCTTCCAATTCCCACTTGTTGAAATTTTACCACCTTGAATGGCAAGTCCTTATATTTCCTTGGTATCTCAGTAGGATGCCAGGTACTCCGTAGTATACCAGAAGCTGTTTTTGTTTTTAAACAGTAAGAATTTCTCTGACTTGTAAGTTATGATGTATTTGCCTTGTAACTCTTCTAGTGGGGCTTTCCAGAGACTCCATATAGCATCTGTCCCCCCACAAACATCCCCACTATGACCAAATCAACAGCATTCTGAGTCTGAGTTCAATGGGTGCTTACACAACAGCTTGACTCACTGCAGAGACGTCTCTTGTTAGCTACCTTCTGAGCAAATACCATTACGTTAGATAAACATTAACAAATGTGTTATGTGCTACCTCCAAACCCAAAAGAGTTCAACAAACGTGCATTTTTCTTAGCAAAAGGAAGATTATTTCAGAGATATTTGGGGCTAGGGACAAAAATAGTGTTTCTCCTACTCCCACCCACCACTCAACATCACACTTCAGACACCATATATGCGGGCATATTTCCTCGTACGTCAAGCAATTCTCAGGTAGACACTAGCTTAGTGTCCGTTAATTGAATTTTGGCACTATGTACCTGTGTTAGAAAATAGTACTAGAACCCACAGAATGAGAACTCAGTCCCACAAGACCCCTCCCACTTCAGATGGCAAGCACAAGTCCCAGATCTACTTCTGACCCATGGGCCATAAAATTTAATCTTTGATAAGCCCCTTGTTGAGTTTTATTAATTTGCTAGAGGGCTTATAGAACTCAGAGCACCACTTTATTTATGTGTGGCCATTTGTTATAAAGGATACCATTTTACAGAAGATACAGATGAGCAAAAACCAGAGGAAAGAGATGCACAGTGGATTGTATTATCCTTGGCATGTAGAAGTGAAGTACTTTTGAGTGTCCCTACTGAAATTCAGTCTACAGCCATACCACTCTGGTATCTGATCTCCTAATATCTCAGGGTTGGGCTTGTGAGCAGGAGTGAAAAATACCCATGCCCCTCCTACTATACTGATTTCCATGTTCCTCCACATATTCAGCTACCTGGAAGCTCTCTTGGAGCCTGTTCTTTTGATATTTTATGGAGACTTCATTACATAGACATGGCTGATCACATCATTGACTATTGTTGATAAGTTCCATGTTTAGCTCCTTTCTCTTCCTTGGAGATTGGGAGGTGGGGCTGAAAGTTTCACCTCTCTAATCATGCTTTGGTCTTTCTGCTGATTACCCCCCATCTGGAAGTTATCTAAGGGCCCCCAGCTGCCACCCATCTCATTAGCATCCAAAAGACACTCATCACTGGTGATTCTAAGGCTTTTAGGAGCTGCTTGCCAGGAAATAGGGATATATATTTCACAGTAAATATATATTCACAGCAAGTTTCATAGCAAATATATATTTCACAGTATCAGATTGATGGTGCCCCTGTCTCATTTCAGATTGTTGTTGTTGTTAGCTGCCTTCGAGTCCTGTATCTGACTCATAGCGACCCTCACAGGGTTTTCAATAGCTGACTGTTTCAGGATTGCCTTGGGAGTGGATTGTCAGGTCCTTCTCCCATTTTTGCAGTGCTGGGAATTGAACTCGGGACCTCAGAGACTACAGTGCAGTGCTCTACCAACTGAGCTAAATCCCAGCCCTATTTCAGATTACTGGACCACTAAACATTTCATTAGTGTGATAAGGCCCTATATGGTATTCTGAGAAAGTCAAGATGTCCAATGTCCCTGAAGACTATATTTTGACAGAAAATTGATGAGTTAATGTAGGTGTAGATCAAGAAAACAAGTGGGTACTACTATCCTTGCCATGTAAAAGTGAACTTCTTTTGAGACTCCCTACTCAATTTCAGTCTACAGCTATACCACCCTGGCATCTGATTTCATCAGATCTCAGAAGCTAAGTGGGGTTGGGCCTGGTTAGTACTTGGATAGAAGACTGCCTGGGAATACTGAGTGCTATAGACTTGGGAGAAAGACCTGAGGCCACTCAGGAAAACAATCAGACATGGACAACCCTAAGAATAGCAGAGAAGCACTGACAATAGGGCTGGGCATGGCACAATGTCAGGTAGTGGTTTTTCTATTGTACCTACGGTTGCTATGAATTGGATACATCAACAACAACTGAGGTTCAAGAAGAGTGCCTTTGCTAGATCAGTGTAAACCAAGTAGTATTAGTTGTTTTAATCTAGCACAGTAGCTGCTGTACTTTAAAATGTATGACAGCCCATTATCACCCAACAAAATTTTGCTTTTTGTAGTGACTAGATGATGAATTGAATGATGATATTATAAGGGACCACTACTTTGCACTCTTTTATGTCTTTTAAGGAAATGGTACTTTTGTACTTCCAGGATTCAGTATTTCTTCTGATTATCTATATTAACTAGACAATGGAAATTTTCATGTCTTTCACTTGCTCTTTCTTATTACAGTGACCTTTATTTCACTGGTCAGGACAATTCTGACATGTTCTAAATCTATATATAAAAATTGTATATTTTGGGATTAAGGAATTAATCAAGGGTGGGTTTGAGAACCCATTGTACCCATTGTTAAATTAAATAGAATTTAATTATAGATTGTTCTTCATAAGCCCCTACTCTGATTAGAATATCATGATGGCATTTCAAGTGCCAGCAAACACCATACACTTAAGAAAAATTTCACATATTCCACTTTATTAGTACACAGTGGCTGTAATAAATCATTATAGGTTATTTTGGAGAAGGATCAGAAGACTAATGCATGTACCTACAGTGTGTTGTAAGGTGCTTACACAAAGGAACCATTTTTTCCCATTCAATCATTGGGTACTGCATCTGAGTAGTTTTGGAAAATGGACAAAGTGCCATGCTTTCCATGCCAATGCTGATGTCAGTATTCTGTTTGCCAGATCTCAATTTTTAAAGATCATATATTTTGAGCAAACATTTGATAAGCTGTTCATTATTTTGCCCCCAGATTTTGTATAATCCTTGAGCTATGTCACAGACTCCTATGGGTAAAAGCACTTGACACAGGTCATTCTGGCCTTTGCACTTAATGCAGAGGTACATATAACTTTCCTCTGACTTCTAAGTGCTACTGCATGGCTTCATCTCCCATAGTTAATTTGAGTCTACAGGAAACAGCCAGCAATAATTGTATTTCTTAAAGAAGCTGGTATCTATCCACTCTAACCAGGACATTTTTATGGTCTTAGTGAAGAAAGTATACTCTAGTGCTCAGTAAACTTATCAGGTATTAGATTTTCAGTTCTTATGCAGTCAAGGTAATGAATATTTGCACCTTCTTGGCTCTTTTACACCTCAAGATTTCTATACCATATTTTATATTTTTAATCTTTACCTCATTTACCTTGAGCCATAATATTGTCCAGATTTTAAGGAGTCATCCTAATAGACTAACATAACAGATTAGGGGTGTTCTTCCCAGAGCATTAAATCCTGAGTCACTGGTCAATGCCTATGCCAATAAATTTTCTCCCTTCCATCCTTGTATATCTCTATTCCAATCTAAATTCTCTTACATGTGTTTCCTGGCTTATGTCAATGTATTTTAGTCAGATTGGTGCAAGAATTGCCTGGCTTACTATCTAAAGACAGTTTCCAAACCATAGAAAATAGCTTGGTAGTGTCATTTAGATGAGCAGATAGGTGAATTTTTGAGTAGGTCAATGTAACTAAAACTTTAGAACAGCAGAGAGGGAAGGAGTGAGAGGAAAAGAGGTAGGATGGGGAAGAGAGAAAGAGCACACTTTCAAAGGAGGCTCTTTGTGTCTTTGGATTTGATGGAAACCAAAACTCAGAGTTTCAAGACTCTCCACAAAACACTAAGCAGAAGAAACAAAGAAAATCACACCAATGCATATTATAGCCAAATTGCTGAAAGCTAGTGATAAAGATAAAATATTAGAAGCAACAAGAGAAAAACAAAGAGACATATGTGATTACATATATATGTACTATACATTAGCCAAGCAGTCTACTCCTACACTCCTGTGCCTCTGTTTCATTCTTTGCAGTTTAAATGATGTTGATCAAATTTCCTATTTGGATCTCCCACACAACACTGCATAAAACTAGGTTTCAGGTTTCTATGAAATGATTCATTTGTTCTCAGCAATTAATGAAGCAAACACACGTCCTGTGGACAGGAAAGCATGTTTAACTACAGATCCGCCTTTATTAATGAATGCCTACGTGGACAAGCCACTTAGCTGGATCTTAAGTTGATTACAAAGTAATTTTCACTCTGTAACATCTATTAAATTTAATAGCCTGTCACAGGCTATTAAAATGTCAGTGCCAGTATTTGAAGTCTTCCAAATGTTAGCCCTAACATAGGAAAGCAGCCTGGTAAAACAATTTAAAAGTTAGAATTTTGTTGCTGGACTACCTGAGTTGAAATCATATGTGTTATGCATTAATATTAAGACCTTGGGAAGGTCGCTTAACTGTCATTTCTCCATGTGTAGATGATGTGTAATAAAAGAAAATTACCTCATAAGATTTTTAAGAGGATTGATTGAAGAGGCATGCCATTTCTCTTAGGCTTGTGTCTACACATACTAAACCTTCACTAAAAATTAGGCAAAATGAGAGTTAGGTACAAAATAAATATTTTGACCATTCACCCTTGATAATATCAGAAATTTAACTGTCTAATGATATTCTTAAACTTTGCAATTATTTTTCATTTTTTAAATACCTTCTTTTTCTTTTTTATTAGTGATTTTTAATGTACAATGTAATGGATATCATTATGACATTACCATACATGCATTTCATTGTACCTTGCTCATATTCATCTCTCCTGTTCCTCCCTCATGCTTCCCTCTCCCATCTACTCCCTCCTCCTCAATGGTCCCCCTTATACTTGCATGTCTTGTTTGTGTGTGTATCTATCTATATGTATATATCTAGATTTTGCCTACTGGGCAATATATGTGATATTTCCTTTCCTTTCTTTCATTTCCCTTTCTTCTTGCTCCCTCTCCTTTTCTTTGATCCCTTATCATTCCCTTCATAGTCCCCTTTAAGTTAAGAATTGATGTACCTCCTCTATGGTAGCATTTCACCAGACAAATAAATAGAGTTCCCATTGCCTGCCTAGAGTCAGGCGAGACAACCATCTCAGGGAGAGTCTTGCTTTGTAATTAAGAGCTAGAATTATGCATGTGGGGTTTACCTTAGCATTTAATCCTTAGTGTTAAATTATTCGTATCTTTCACCATCTCAGATCCCTGCTGGGGCATCATTTGTGTGAAATTAAACAAGGTTTCCTCGTTGAATCCTATGTCTATAATGTGGGTAATGGAGAACAGTTAATAAGAGAAACATGCTCAACTGAGGTCAGGTTTGGGGTATTTTTTGCAATAGTGATAACAGATGGATATATCTCTAGCTTGTATACATTAACATGTTTATAATTAGAAGAATGAAGGAAAGGAGAAAATAAGGAGAGAAGTGCATTGGCTTTTCCATGCAGTGATGTTACATCTGTTTAATGCAACTTGGTGAATGTCAAGTTGTTGACAAACTCACCAGATAAGAATATCACTTCTTAACTCTCTTTCTGTGGGTAAGTGAAGAGAAAAACTGGGTGTTCACCAGGACACTGCCAGAGCTGTAGGTGGAAGACCACCCCCACCTATGAGAGAGATGTGGGGTAGGAAGAGGTTTGCTCCTCAACTTCACTCCTGCAGTGATCTTGGTAATATTGAGAAATGAAGTGAAGTGCATGTATATAAGTAATAACTATTTACAATTTAAAATTTTTATACAAACGTATTATATCATGTTTGCATAATAGTCTTTAATTCCTTATTTTTCTATATTTTATGTTTAAAATGTAATATCATAATAACTGGAAAATTAAACA